>PIJE02001497.1:18121-23121 GCA_002895965.2 Coryphaenoides rupestris | reverse complement strand
CGTGAGCGTGACCCGAGCGTCCTGCTGCTGCTCCCTGGGCGGAGCCTGGGGGAACCCCTGTGAACTCTGCCCCGCCCCCAACTCCAGTACGCACTTTGTCTTGTGAAAACATATCAGACTAATAGACAGCATACTGTCACTCTGGATAACATAGAAGAAGACGCGTTCAGGATCAATATAGTTATATGAATATATGAATACATTATATGACGTTTAATCAGCATTTGTCTTTCTTTTCTGCAGCGGAATACAAGACCCTGTGTCCGGGAGGAGAGGGATTCAGACCCAACCCCATCACTGTTATCCTGGAAGGTACTAGAGTACCTCTGGAATACCTCTATCAGCTCTGTATCTAGTAGTCGTAGTAGTAGTAGTAGTAGTAGTAGTAGTAGTAGTAGTAGTAGTAGTAGTAGGAGTAATAGTAGTAGTTGTAGTTGTAGTAGTATCTAGTAGAAGCAACACTAGTAGTATCTAGTCGAAGCAACACTAGTAGTATCTGTGTGAGTAGTCGTGGCAATATTAGGAGTATTAGTAGTAGTATCTGTGTGAGTAGTCGTGGCAACCGTAGAAGTAGTCTCTCGTCGAAGCAACACCAGTAGTATTGGTAGTATCTGTGTGAGTAGTCATGGCAACAGTAGCAGTAGTCACAGTAGTAACCGTAGTAGTAGGCCTCAGGAACAACAGCAGCAGTAAGGGAGTATCCATTCGAGTCATCAGACCCGTTCACTACCCACCTGACTGCGTGGTGTTTTGCGTCGCAGATATCGACGAGTGCCAGGAGCTGCCGGGCCTGTGCCAGGGCGGCAACTGCGTCAACACGTTTGGCAGCTTCCAGTGCGAGTGTCCGGCGGGCTACTACCTCAACGAAGAGACCCGCATTTGTGAAGGTGGGTACCTCTACCGGTACCTCTACCGGTACCCCTCTCTCCCCGAAGCTCCTGAACAGTTCCTGTGCACGCGTTTAAAAGAAGCATCAAGCTTGTTTCTAGGTGCATGGGTTCTTGAATCCAAACTCTGGTGCAAAAAATTCGGAAGTTCAAGATTCAAGATTCTTTTATTGCCAAGTACAAGTACAATGGAAAGCTTACTCCCCATTCACAGTATTCTTCAAAAAATAAATTCTAAACAATTCGTACAAATAAGTACCTCATAAGTTCAGTAAAAAGTGACAAGTAAGAGTAACAATACTATGCCAAAAATGGTGCAACAAAATGCCTGCGTGCAGTACAGTAATAGATTTTTTTATAATAGCATAAAAAATACTAAATAGTAACAGCAACATGTAATGATAAAGTATAATGATGAATGATAAAGTGACCAGTGCAGTACAGTACAGTACAGTACAGTGAGAGTGCCTCCATGCTATGTATGTACTGTAGCTATGAGTTCCTCGTGCAATTGTAAGGATACTGTAGTTCACTCATTGACATTACAGGTCCATTCCACGACATCTTCTTCATGCTAAAATGTGCGTTGTTGTTCTAAAATGTGCGTTGTTGTTGTTCTTCTTCTTCTTCTGTGTGTAGATATCGACGAGTGCACCGCGCACATCGGGATCTGCGGGCCGGGCACCTGCTACAACACCCTGGGCAACTACACGTGCGTGTGTCCGCCCGAGTACATGCAGGTCAACGGCGGGAACAACTGCATGGGTGAGAACGGGTGCCCACAAGAGAATTGGCCAATAATAATAAGACGTCCCGTGACTCCACACCGGTCTCCTCCACATCCTGTTTCGATGCGTTAACGTTTCATCTAAACCGAACGTTCCTCACACATATTGCTGGGAATCCTTCACACTGCGAACATCTGCGCATTCCACGGGGCCATATTTTGCACGCTCCTGCACAGCTCTTTGATTTAAAACGCATTGGGTTGAAGGAGAGAGGGAATGATGGAATGTAGCACCGGTGGACCGCGGGTGGGAATCGAACCCGGACGCTACGAGGCGTATCGTCCCGCATTGGGGTAGCTAGCACTAGCGGGGTTGAGCCATCGATTAAGTAAATTCTTAACTGAAAAATGCATGCATTTAAGAGTGAGTTAGGCGTCTGCCTACAAGTAGATTCAGCTCAGCGGAGATCCAATGCAAAACTTTGTGGGCGCGAGGCAAACATTATTAAAATCATTATAAAAATATACCCCCCGAAAAAAAAAGCACGCGCCTCTGAATTATTAATGTTTCCACTAAAAAATTCTAATCCAATTGCACTCGACCGCTGCCGGCACTTTATCACAACGGCCCTCAAACGACTGCTCTTGACCCCCCCCTGCCGCTCTCCGTACGTCCGCAGACATGCGCAAGAGCGTGTGCTTCCGCAACTTCAACGACACGTGCGAGTACGAGCTGACCTTCAACATGACCAAGAAGATGTGTTGCTGCTCCTACAACGTGGGCAAGGCCTGGAACAAGCCGTGCGAGGCCTGCCCCACGCCCGCGACATGTGAGTAGTACCCAAACACCCCCCCCCCCCCCCTCCCCCCAATACTCCCTCATATGTTGTACATACGACGATACAGTATTATTCATGTATTGTGATGTTTAAAGTGTTTGAGATTAAGAGTATATAGTGTATATAGTGTATATAGTGTATATAAATATTAAAATGATGAGACTTAGAAACATGAGCATGGGCACACCAGGAGCACACCAGTTCGTTCCCCCCTCAACTTTGCATCTTTGGCTTTGCTGATGTTTCTTCGTCTTCTTAGCTTATTTGGGAAGAGAAAACTGGCAGAAAGTCAACGTGCAGAACCACTAAAGGGCCTAGTGGCAGACTCTCTCTCCCCAACAGCAGGTTTTTAGCTTATAGGCTGGCTGCGTTTTGGCTGCTGGCTGGCTTGACTGACTGTCTGTCTGTCTTGTGTTCCCTTCCTAGTCCACCACAGCTGCAATTGCACTCGACCCGCTGCCGGCACTTCTATCACAACGGCCCTCAAACGACTGCTCTTGACCCCCCCCTGCCGCTCTCCGTACGTCCGCAGACATGCGCAAGAGCGTGTGCTTCCGCAACTTCAACGACACGTGCGAGTACGAGCTGACCTTCAACATGACCAAGAAGATGTGTTGCTGTTCCTACAACGTGGGCAAGGCCTGGAACAAGCCGTGCGAGGCCTGCCCCACGCCCGCAACATGTAAGTAGTATACCCAAAACACCGCCTCCCCCCCAATACTCCCTCATATGTTGTACATACGACGATACGGTATTATTCATGTATTGTGATGTTTAAAGTGTTTGAGATTAAGAGTATATAGTGTATATCGTGTATATAAATATTAAAATTATGAGACTTAGAAACATGAGCGTGGGCACACCAGGAGCACAGCAGTTCGTTCCCCCGTCAAACTTTGCATCTTTGGCTTTGCTGATGTTTCTTCGTCTTCTTAGCTTATTTGGGAAGAGAAAACTGGCAGAAAGTCAACGTGCAGAACCACTAAAGGGCCTAGTGCAGACTCTCTCTCCCCAACAGAGGTTTAGCTTGGCTGGCTGGTTTTGGCTGGCTGGCTGGCTGGCTGGCTTGACTGACTGTCTGTCTGTCTGTGTTCCCTCCAGCGCAACGCTAACTGCATCAACATTCCCGGCAGCTACCGGTGCGAGTGTTCGCCGGGCTTCAAGCTCTCCCCCAGCGGAGCCTGCGTGGGTGAGTCTAGTCGTCGTGGCGACCCGGCTGGGGAGTGTGGGACGTGAGACTAAGCATCCGGCGCGGATGAGTGACTCGTTGGGTGTGAAGGCGAGGCAAGACGAGGCGCTGTATTTATTTGTACGGCCCCCGTTCAAACACAAATGTAAAATGCAAAAATGTACAATTAAAAAAAATATAAAATGCTGATATACATTGCAAGCCTGGGAACAGTGAGCAGGCCGGTCCCTGGTGACCTGAGGTGTCTGGTGGGCTCATACCACACAAGCAGATCAGAGATATATTTTGGTTCAGACCCATTTAGTGCTTTCTACACTAATCGTGATATTTTGAACTCAATTATCTGGACAAAAGGAAGCCAGAGACCACATGACTGGAGTCTGCTTTCTCAGTCTTAGTTCCAAGTCTAGCAGCAGCACTCTGGATGAGAGACCCTTACAGTAGTCAAGCCTACTAGAAATTAAAGCATGGATGAGTTTTTCCAGGTCTTGTTCGGACATAAACCCTTTAATTCTTGCTATGTTTTAAGGTGATAGTAGGCTGACGGTTTTTATGTGCCGATTAAAATTTAGTTTCTGAGTCCATAACTACACCAACATTTAGATTTTTAGTCTTCAACGATACATATTCGATATAAGCGGTTTCATTAAACTAATTTGTCTTTGGCACAAAATAATGACTTCAGTTTTATATTTGTTCAGTTGGAGGAAATTGTGGCCTCAATTGCATTGATTTGCTCAATGCACTATGTAAAGTAAATCAATGGGTCACCTGTTGATCCAGAAATTTACATTTACATTTACATTTACATTTAGGGCATTTGTCAGACGCTTTTATCCAAAGCGACTTACAAAGAGTACATTTGTTGAAGGAGAGGCAGCGATACATCACTGTGGTACCTGAAGATAAGAATAGAGCTGTTTTCGAGCGTTCATATTTACGAGACGAAATCCAGAAATCTGGATTTTCATTTGCGTCATCGGCGAAGGTGTGTCAGAATTTGGAAATGTAGGAGCATATATAATAACACAATAGTCTCTTGTCTTGTAGGTAGGCCTCGAACCAATGCAGTGCTGTATCAGATAGCCCTATCCAATGTTCTAGCCTGTCAGTCAATATGCTATCCACCATCAAATGCACTGAGATCCAATTATACTAGAACTGAGATTTTTCCAGAGTCAGTTTTTTTAAGCGAATGTCATTTAAGACGTTGACAAGAGCCGACTCGGTGCTGTGATGGGGTCGGAATCCAGACTGAAAAATGTCCAAAATAACATTTGATGCTATGCCAGATATGTGTTGAGTTGTTGGAAAAGCACGTTTTCGCTGATTTTCCTCAGAATGGATTTTTGACCCGT
>PIJE02001497.1:10621-13121 GCA_002895965.2 Coryphaenoides rupestris | reverse complement strand
GTTCAGTGGTTGTATGGTGTAGCTATTCTCGGTCTCCATTTCATTTTACATTCTCTCATCATTTACGTCTTCATTTGTCTTCATCTCCATCTGTCTGTCAGTTGATTTGATGCTCCTTATGTATCTGCCTTTTTCTCATTCTTCAACTTCCTCTTTTTTTTCACACAAACACACACACAACACACACACACACACACACACACAAACACACACATTAATCCCGCCGTCTGTGATGTGATGTTGTTGTTGTCGTCCAGATATTAATGAGTGTGTGAGCCTGCCGGGTACCTGCTCCCCGGGTACCTGCCAGAATATGGACGGATCCTTCCGCTGCATCTGCCCGCCCGGATATGAGGTGCAGAACGACCAGTGTATAGGTACGAGACCCACACACACGCGCGCACACGCACACGCACACGCACACACACACACACACACACACACACACACACACAGATAACATATTGCAAAGATTTCAGTCAGGTTTCAGGGCTTACAATAGCACCGTGTCCAGTGACCTTCTCCTATCGGCTCCAGTGACTGTGCCCCCCTGATTCTCTTTGACCTCGGCGCAGCGTTCGACACAGTGGATCATTTTAATTGACCCGCCTCCGGTACGGGGGTTGGTGTTGTCGGTGGCACTGCCTTGACCTGGTTCACATGCTACCTCGGCTATAGAAGTTTCTCTGTCCTTCTTCCACCCAGCTAGTGGCTCCTGCGGGGCTCCACAGGGCTCCACTCTAGGTCCCATTCTGTTATCTCCCCCAACGAAAACCCAACGATGTGTGTAATCTAAACAGTCTCACGGACTGCAGTGACGACATCAAACGCTGGATGGCAAAGTCTCAAGTTGTCCTATTTGTCCCCCTGGACTCCATCCAATTGATTACCAACACTGTGGTAAAGTCAAAAACCTTGACTCCATCTTCAAGTTTGAAAAGCAGTTGATCAATGTAATAGTAAAAGCCGGTTTCTTCCAGCGCCGTACTTTTGCCAAAATCCAATGCCAAAGTCTTTTAATCTCATTCAATGATCTTAAGAAGGTCACCCATGCTTAAGTTCCTCC
Organism: Coryphaenoides rupestris; assembly: GCA_002895965.2. Lineage (NCBI taxonomy): Eukaryota > Metazoa > Chordata > Actinopteri > Gadiformes > Macrouridae > Coryphaenoides > Coryphaenoides rupestris. Next base: position 12,055 of record PIJE02001497.1, on the reverse strand, counting down.
AACCTATTCCCTGTGTAGTGGGATTAGTCAGCTGTCCATGTCCTGCCTGCCTCGGTCCCGGATGCTGCTGCCAAGCTCCTGACAGCTACCCGGAAGTGAGACCATATTAGCAACTATCTCTCCACTGGCTTCCAGTGAAGAAAAGCGAGCAGAATTGATACCATAATTGATTTCAAGGTGCTCCTGTTTGTCCTGCATCAGGGACCTCTAACCCCTTATTACACCGCCAGGCCATCTGACTCGGGGCTCCGATCCCGCAATCTAAACTGAAACTCAGGGGTGACTGTGTCCGCCCCTCTGCAGTTACAGCCCAGGGACCGCGGGATAGCGACCCCCACACACACATTTGCTTGAATAATTGATAAAAAATATGAAATTACGACGGACGACATCATCACATATGGGGGAGTACACAGTGCAGCAAGGCAATCATGGCGTCGCGTATCCCACCTGTTCAAACAGCCTGACTCCTTACACACACACACCTACGCACTAACATCAGGGTGTCCCACACATTACCGGAACTAGCCATCTGGACCACACACACACACACACACACACACACACACACACACACACACACACACACGCACGCACAGGTATTAACACACACAAACATTATATTTGTTCTAGCTTTAAGCACCATATACACACACCTCTTAACTTGCTACCCTCTCTCTCTCCCTCTCTCTCTCTCTCGATCCCTCTCTCTCTCCCCCCCATCAGACATCAATGAGTGTGATGTGGAGTCCAACATCTGCCAGTTTGGCACGTGCACCAACACCCCCGGAAGCTTCCAGTGTATCTGCCAGACGGGCTTCGTCCTCTCTGACAACGGTCGCCGCTGCTTCGGTGAGATCCCCTGGACACAAACAACCTGTACACAAACAACCTGTCCACAAACAACCTGTACACAAACAACCTGTACACAAACAACCTGTACACAAACAACCTGTACACAAACAACCTGTACACAAACAACCTGTACACAAACAACCTGTACACAAACAACCTGTACACAAACAACCTGTACACAAACAACCTGTACACAAACAACCTGTACACAAACAACCTGTACACAAACAACCTGTACACAAACAACCTGTACACAAACAACCTGTACACAAACAACCTGTACACAAACAACCTGTACACAAACAACCTGTACACAAACAACCTGTACAAACAACCTGTACACAAACAACCTGTACACAAACAACCTGTACACAAACAACCTGTACACAAACAACCTGTACACAAACAACCTGTACACAACAACCGGAACACTCCAGCCTGTAGACAACATCCTGAACTCTACAACCTGTAGACAACAAGCTAAACACTACAACCTGTACACAAACAACCTGTACACAAACAACCTGTAGACAACAACCTGTACACAAACAACCTGTAGACAACAACCGGAACACTCCA
>PIJE02001496.1:75164-126100 GCA_002895965.2 Coryphaenoides rupestris | reverse complement strand
CGAGAGGAGTAGCGGGGGGGTGCTGGTGATGGCTGGTTGGAGGTATACCAGCTGCTCCCCCCCCCCCCCCCCCCCCCCCCCCCCCCCCCCCCCCCCCCCCCCCTCCTCCCCCCATCTCCTCCTCCCCCCCCCCCCCCTCCTCCCCCCCCCCCCCCCCCCCCCCCCCCCCCCCCCCCCCCCCCCCCCCCCCCCCCCCCCCCCCCCCCCCCCCCCCCCTCCCCCCCCCCCCCCCCCCGGCTAAGAAGCAGAAGGGCAGTCCGGGGGGGGAGTTCCTATGCTGGAGTGGATTGCATCAATGAAGGGCTTATGTGTGGATATCTCTGAGCAGATCTCATCTAGAGCTGGTCACGTGGATCCACGGTCTTCATCTAAAAGCCCCGTGACTTTGATAAGCGGCACAGTGGTTCTCTAGAACCACAACACAACAAAGGAGTTGCGGCCTTTCTTTCACTGGCGTGCAGTGAAAGTGTGCGCATGCAGTCGATAGGCTCAGCCGGGGGGGCGTGTGTTAGCATCACTTAGCATGCAGTGGCCAGATATTTCAGGTTGAGGAAGTCTTTCTTTTTAACTGGGACTCATTGGGTTGGGTTGCACCTGACCCCACCGGGTTGGAGAACCTGGCTTTGTGACTCAAAATACTCTCTCACTTTCTCAACCTGGAGTTTCCATTTTGGCATGTTTAACAGTGTGTGTGTGTGTGTGTGTGTGTGTGTGTGTGTGTGTGGGGCAGGAGCTAACACAGGCTTAATTACACATGGGGGCTCCTAGTCAAGATGGGCTTTCAATGAAGGCCACAGCACAGCAACAGTCACTGTGAGTTGCCAGTGCTGTCTGATGAGTGGTTAACAGCACAGTAGATGGACAGCAAATCATCACCAGCAGAGCAAAGCTAAGAGAGGAAGGAGAAGTGCATTGTGGGCCGGGGCCGGGGGCAACGGCACAGGACTTACCCGGGGACTGCTGAGAGGACTGGTGGACAGGCCAGAGGACGCACCGCTGATGGACCGTGACCTGCACACACACATACACACACATAAACACACACACACACATGCATAAACGCACACGCACACACACACACACCCACACACACACACACACACATACACACGCACACACACACACACACACACACACACACACACACACACACACACACACACAAACACACACACACACATTATACAAGATATATTTATATGCTACAATACAATTCTTACATTTTTAAGAATTGAGAGACCACACATACACACACACACACACACACAAACACATACTAGAAAATAAAACAGCATGAGACAGGTGGCTTCACATATAAAGCCTCGTTCTGCTGCAGTTAGTGGTATTAGACCAGTTACACACACACACGGTTTACGGTCCCGCCGCCCCGGGAGAGCAGCAGAAGAGAGATCCAATCCAATCCACGGGCGGCGTCGTGACTGATCGAGCGACGCGCGAGAAAACTCATTCTTCATACACGAGTTGTCCCCTCCCCCCCCCCCCCCCCCCCCCCCCCCTGCTGCTTCCACAAACACTTTTATTAAGCACATTTTTCTTGCCGTGTCTAGCAGCAGCAGCACCCCATCCCACCCCAAGTCTGATCCGGTATGATGTCTGGTGTACAACGGGGGCAGGGGAAAAAAGAACTAACTAAGAAAGTCGTAGCGTTTTGGCCAACGGGTCTTGAGGATTCATCCCCCCCCCCCTCCAATATATTTTTACCCCCAACGAGCAATGAAAGCACGAGGGGAAGAGGAGGAGAGGAGGGGGCGGAGCCAGAGAACATCACGTGAACATCACCTTACACGTCTATAAATCCAGAGACACGCGCTAGGTCTTGCCGCCACCCCGCAGAATTAATCAGCACCGTGTTACCGCTCTTCTCTGTGTTACCACCCCCCCCCACCGCCTCAATCTCTCATTTACGATTCATTAAGTTTTCACGTCTTCCACTCTGTCTACCCCTCTTTTTCCCCCCTCTCTCCTAGCCCGCCTTTGTCCCTCACATGGAAGCCCCCCCCCCATATAGTGGCAGCGCAGTCCACCGAGAGCGGGAGGATTTAATTGCCCGTGGACAATTTGGTTTTGTTGAGAAGGAAAATTGAAACTGTAAATCATGTTCAAATTTGCTTGAACACGTAAAATGCACGTGTGTGCAAATAAACACACACACATGCATGTGTGCATAACACACACGCGCGCACACACACACACGAGCATGACATCGTGCCTGGCGTGCTGAACGTAATTAACTTTCCAGGATGGATGGATTGCTGAAATGCATCGTCGGAAACACCAAAGTCAACATTTTACGTGGTTTTAAACGCTTGGACGTTCACGTTCTGCGATCACAGTGAGATAATCTCTCACCTAAGGCCAAAATAAACGAATGGACCCGCGGAGGGATGGGGGCTATGATGTGGGTAGACTGCAGAACGCCTCTGCCAACGGTATACAAAATAAAATTGCAATTTTCACTGATGTTCTTGTTTGCTGTGATCCATGACCTGTGGTTATGGCAGTAATGTAGACGGTACACAACGCATCGGGTTGCATTAGCAGCCAGCGGGGGAGAGCAGTGAGATGCCGTGAGGTTATAAATGGCCGACAGGTCTCATTTGCATCTAATTATGACCTACTGTATGTTAACTCACCAGTGATATGATATGACTGAAAAAAAAAGTGTGTCAGAAAAAAGGCTTATTTAGAAGTGTGTGTATGCGCGTGCATGTGTTTGTGTGCGCGTGTGTGCACGTGTGCATGGATGGATGGATGCATGTATGTGTGAAGGAAATCCTGTGAAAAAAAGCTATCTTTTAATTGATCCTTGCAGTTATGAGAGAGATCTGAAGACAATTATCAGGAAGTTGTAAAGTTCCGACGCTGTGGGCTCCTTTGGTCCATCCGAGTGCTGCATCCGCATTGACAGCACTTCCATTTGGAATGACCGTTTAAATTAAATGCAGTGCGTGCGTTCTACGGCCTATCAGACGCATTCACAGGCTCAGAGTGACGTCATGTTGACGTGGTGAGGATGATTAAAGCAACATATCCCCTGAGCGTAGCAACCACAGAGCACTAAACCAATAGAAAACAACAAGCCCCAACACGGAAATAAACACACACACACACACACAGACACACACACACACACACACAGACACACGCACAAACGCTCACACACACATAAATAAGAGAAGTAAACAAGGGCAGAGCAGAGGAGAAGATAGAAGGAGGGAAAGTGACCTACGATAAGTGTAAGACGGATGAGAACATCAGAACATCAAAGAGACAGACTTTATTATGTAATATAGTTTAGTTTTTTTCTTCCTCAAGTAAGAGCGATAACTCCTCCCTCCTCACTCTTTGACTCATTCTCGGCTGTTTTTAGCGTCGGGCTGGCAGTCATGATATGGAGCGATGTGGGGAAAACAAACATAGAAACGGCAATGTTAGAGTACATGAGTGGCGAGAGAGACAGGGACAGAGAGACAGAGAGACAGAGAGAGAGACAGAGAGAGAGACAGAGACAGAGACAGCGACAGATGAGATGGAGTGACAACGCACTGCACTACACAGAGAGCCGGGGGGGAGGAAAGCAAACAGAAAAAAAAAAAGTGATAGTACCTTTCCTCCTTGCTGCAGTTAGCGTTTGTGATATCCAAGCTTTTACTGAAAACAGATTTGCTATGGAGGAGGGGGGGGGGGGGGGGGCAGGTGGGGGTGAGGGGGTGGGGCAGGAAAATCAGGACAGGAAGACAGGAAGTCACATAAGGACGATTCTAGCGAATAGGCATGCATTGCTCAGATCCAAACAAAGGTGCAGAAAGTAAGTGCAGTGTGTGAACAAATACATTCCGTAAAAATTAAATCATAATAATCATAATCGTAATAATAATAATGAGCATTGCAACGAGTACATGCCATCAAGATGAAAAAATACTGTCATCAGACGTAGCATTGCAGACACTACATGCAATCAGATGAAAGAATAAACATAATCATAGTAATAATAATAATAATACAAATAATAACAACCGTGAGCTACGACATGCGATCAGAAAACCATAGACACGCAGGGGAACAGGCAACATTCATGGGTGGTGCTGAAGTCATTAGTTGCTTTGAACACAAACGTACTACGTCCAGAAGGCCCCATCGCTAACTGCCGTGAGCCGTTCAAAAAGCACATTTCACCGGCGACGCATTTATCGTACGCGAGTGACAATTACAAACCCGATCCCCGAGGGGGGCTGTTGGAGCAACGCGGGACATTTAAAAGGGGTATCGAGCTGTAGGAGTGTTTGAGTGAGCGCATTGTATACGCGTGTGTGTGTGTGTGTGTGTGTGTGTGTGTGGTTCTGAAGACAATTCGACATTTGAGCTGAAAATATGTGTACGGTTGAAGACTGTGAAGACCGCTGTCGAGCGCACACCGTAGGTTTGAATCTAGGACGCGCGTCGGTACTTGAAAGCGAACGTGTTTCTCTCCAAATGTTTTATGTGTCTGTCTAAAAATGGCCGCCTTTTCTGCAGTCGCATTCTGCACGTCATGGCGTTATTTGAAATGTATTATTTGCCCCTCATGTCCCAGCTACAGACAAATCTGATTTTAGATGCAAAAGAAAAACATATTCACAATACAAATGTTGTTTTTATGTAATTTTGGTCCACTACCTGTAATACTGCATAGATAGGATCATAACCCGTGAAGTTGCAATGTATTTACCACGTTATTACCATATCGTATTTTATAGGCACTCCAAGTACATGTTTAATACTTCATGAGGTAAGGCATCAGTTGCTCAACCCCCCCCCCCACACCCCCACCCCTCTGCCTTCTTTTACATAAAAGGTAATGAAGGTATTAATTCAACGTGAACCACGATAGATGTGGTTTACAGAACGCCATCCCATATAATGTCGTCATCAGAGCTAGTTGCATGCTACAGATGCTACAAATAAAAGTCGTGCAACGCTCCCCTATAAACCCAGTGTAGATAACCCTGCTTGACTCGCAGCATGTAAGGCATCGTAAACGCATGGCAAGCGGCCATAACAGCATGCTTCATCCATTACAGTAAGTATTATCATCTTTATAAGCCTCTAAAAACAGCCTCTCCTCCACCACGGATGGAGCGGATTAGGCGCAAACATTATGCACGTGTGCTTTGAATGTGTTGTCACCGGGTGCCCAAGAATACCACAAAACTCATGTAAGGCTCTGTGGAAATATAGTGTTCCCAAACACTGTTGGTATTACATTATTTATTCACGATTATAATAATGCTAATAATAATAATAATACTAATGAAACGGGTCTGTCTGGCTGTGTTGTTGGACACAAAAAGAGGTGTCTTATGAGAAGTATGAATCATAATAATATCTGAATCTTAATAGATTCAGTGTTAGTGCAACTTGTCATGGAAAATTAGTGAAATCCTCCACGGAAAATGTGAATCACGGCACCGGACCTCAAATGACCCGTCTAAAAAATGAAATCCAAACAAGTGGCCGTATGTTAATCCAGGCTGAATAGAGATACCTTAATATTAATACTAAGTTAAATGGCACACGATATGTAAGCATCTATCGCATACCTCCCGCAGTAGACAGATACAAATATAATGGCAGTAGGAACAAGGGGCTGGTCAAGAGGTATGGTGTATTCCCTACTGTCTGTAGCTGCCGTCTCGGTGCTAAATTGAGGACACGTCAATGAATGGGAGACATAAACATGTAGTCTTCTGTAGACTTCACATGGCGCACATCCATGAGGCATCTGGAAATACTTGCATACAACACAAGTACCACACAACCACAACAACAGCAACAACAACAACAGCAACAGCAACATCTCAACAACCAGGACTCAGGGTTCATGCGTATGCACGAGCGACACCCCCTTCCTCCTCCTCCTCCTCCTCCACCTCCTCCTCCTCCTCTTCCTGGCTCCTACCTCTGTCCGTGGGTTGCCATGTCGATGGCCCGTCGTACAGGCACGGGGGAGCCGCCCTCCGTCACGCTCAGCACCTCCATGGACTTCCTCTCCGGCCGCCGCTTGCCGTGGCGGCTCAGCATGGGGGAGTCCACGCGCTTCCTGGGCGGGTCCACTGCTCAGGGGTCAGGGGTTACGGGGTCAAAGGTCAGGGTCACACATAGGGGTCCAGAGGAGGAGGAGGACGAGGAGGAGAGAGGAAAGATATACCAAACTTTCAGTTGCAGTGTGAGTTAGGATTGTGTTTTCTTGCACGTCGAAGAGATTACTAGAGCCGCATGCTTTGCTAAAATCAGACCAATGACATCCGCAACAGATGCATATATTAACAAGAAATTAGCAGGGAACAGGGCGTTCTCTTATTCAGCGCTCTATCTATGGAACAGTCTGCCACCTGTAATCGGGGACGCTGACTGCTGAAAAATCAAACTCTAAATGTACCTCTTTACTCTCTCATTTGGCTCCTCAGTGTCCCTCATTACAAGCTAAATCAACCTGTTACTGGGACTATCTTACTACCACACTGGTGCCAACAGGTACTAGATTAGAGGTCTCATACATGTTACTTGGCCACCTTGCCCCGTCTAACCATCCATGCTATCTGTTTTAGTGTGTTGCTGTGTTGACCGTGACTGGACGCCCGGCCGCCCCACCTGACGGCTACCAGCTCGCTCACCAGAGAACCCGGACAAAACTAATGTTCCATTTTTTCTCGCTCTTTGGAGGGCCAGGGCTAGGGGGCGTCGTAAATATGTGGCCTGCGAAGCCCTTTGAGACTGCGACTATGATTAAGGGCTAGACAAATAAAATGGACTCGACTTCGCTCTTTATAACAAGACCTCAGACATCCTGAGGCAGACTGGCTCGAGGGTTTTCCTACCGATCTCGTTGCGGGGGGGCAGGTTCTGGTCCTCGTGGCTGGGGTACCGCTCTTTACGGTCCAGGAGCAGGAAGTAGATCATCTTTTCCTGGTTGTCACTGCAGAGAACAAAAGTAAATAAATACCTTAAATAATTAAGGAAAGGAAAGAAACAGTCTCATCTGACGTGATTCCTATATAATTCATCAATACATACAAATGAATCAGAATAAGAATTTCTTCTCTTTAATTATTCCTTTTTTATTTCTTCAAACTTTTTATTGATCTGCAAGACCACACCATCATTTAAGATTTTTTGTTTAACTGTTATTTTCATTTTCGTCTATAAATCTAAATGATTCTGTTCACTATGCAATGATTTCTTTTGCTGATGATTTTCCCTTTTTATTGGTCCACTAAACCACACTTCTTTTTAAAGGCAATTTTTTTTTTTTTTACTATTATTTTAATTTTCGTCTATAAATTGAAATTATTCACTTCACTTTTCAATGATTTTTTTTACTGGTCTGCTTAACCACACCTTCTAAACTAAAAAGTGTTTTCTTTAACTGTTACTTTACATTGTCGTCTATAAATAAAAATTACATAATCTCTTCTCAATAATTGTTTTTCGGTGCTTACTTTTTATTGGTCTGCTAAACCACAACATCTCCTTTAAATTTCTCCCTTAACTCTCCGTTAACTTATTATTCATGTTCGTCTACAACCCCCACCCTCAATCCTCACAGCTCATTCTCTTCACTTTTCAATCACTATCTTTTACTTCTTGTTTTATATCGGTTTTCCTACACCCTATCTCCTTTTAAACCTTGACTTATCTTGAACTGTTATTTTTCATGTTGGCCTTTAACCCCGCCTTTAACCACGCCCCCGCTCCCGCTGCATGGCTAACTCACTCCTCAGAGAGCAGGTCTTTGGTGAGTTTGGCCTTGTCCCGGAAGCAACCCAGGGAGTGCATGCTCTCCAGGACGTCCGGGTCGATGTCCTCGGACGCTGCCAGCATCCGGATGGCCACCTTCCTGGGAACCGGCTGCTCCGGCTCCGGCTCGTTCTTCCCAGCTCTGGAGGAGGAGGAGGAGGGGGAGGAGAAGGAGAAGGTGAAGAAGAATTTGTAGAATCAGAAGAAGAATCAGAAAAAGAATCAGAAGAAGACTCATCAGAAGACGAATCAGAAGAGGAATCAGAAGAAGAAGAATCAGAAGTAGAATCAGAAGAAACATGAGAATCAGCACTTCCAAGCCAGGCTGTTGAGGACAGTGAATTGCCTGTGACCGACTCAGCACTCGGGACTAATTAAACTGCCGCTTCCAAGCTGCTCACTGGGTCCTCATTGAAGCATTTCATTTTTTATGACCTCGGCGAGTGCAATTCTCGTGATTCCGTGATTTGCTGGTATGGATTTTACATCGGAAGACGTATGAACGCCGGTGCGCAAAGAGCACACGTGCGCATCCAAGACAAACACACACCCACGCCCACACACACACACACACACACACACACACACACTTACACCCATATTAATACATAGAAAGGTCTACTTACAGATACCATGTATGCTTCTGGATTTGCTCTAACTGCAAGAAAGATAGGGGGGAGGGGGGAGAGGGGGGAGGGACAGCATTTATGAGATACAACACATTTATTTTTCCAGTGATAGTACACACACATCAAGGTGAATATCAATAACGCCGACAGTGCTGGGACACACGCAGTCCACAGCCATCCATAAACAAATGCTTGATGCGTACATATCGCTTCATACACGTCCCAAGCGCCAAATGGATAAAAGAAGCGCGGGAATCGTGTGTCATTATGGGATGGATTCCGTCGTGAGAGTGGGGGCGCTGAGCCTACCGTGAGTCTCTTGGTGGCGTCCACCTCGATCATGCCGCGCAGCAGGTTCTGGCAGTCGGGGGGGATGAAGTGGGGCATGTGGAACACGCCCAGCTTCACCTTCTCCAGGAGGTTCCTCAGGTTGTCGTCGTCGAACGGCAGGGCACCCTGACGCAGCGAGGGGGGTGATTAGCATTAGCATGCAGCTCCCGCACACCGCCTCACTCACGTGTACATACGTGTTCTCAGACTAGCGCTAGCATTTGGCTATTTAGCAAGTGGGATTCACTAGGACGGGGTTTAAATAATAATAAATTGCACAATATGTATAACTAACAGGATTATAGTTAAAGGAGACCTATTGTACCACCAGGTGTGAGCATGATTAGCCCTTCCAAGCGGTTTCAGAATCACAAGTGGGAGTGTCCATTCAGATGTATGGTGGACAGATCTGCCTACCAGTTGCTACAGTCCACTGGGGTAGGCTGCTAGGCTGATCTATCCAGCATACATCTGGGTGGACACCCCCAATTGCGATGTCAAAAACCGGAGATTCTGAAACCGGTTTTGGAAACCGCTTGGAATGGCGAATCACGCTCAAACCTGGCGGTATAATGAGTCTCCTTTAATATATGTATGCATTTTTGTTTGGTTCGGAGGATGGATTACGGGATCCGTCATTGGCATCGCTAATGCCAGCCCGCCACCAGAGCGGGACTCCGGGTAGTGGGTAGCTGGGTAGCGTAGTCCTGTGATATCCTATGTGATGATATGACTGATGCTCTGTATCCCGGCGGAAGAGGGACCGCGTGGAAAGCGGCGTGCGCCAGATGGCCGCTGACACCGCGTGCGTAATAGAAACAAAGGAGACGACCACGGCACATCATTCATGCACCTCCATGGACTTCCTCTCCGGCCGCCGCTTGCCGTGGCGGCTCAGCATGGGGGAGTCCACGCGCTTCCTGGGCGGGTCCACTGCTCAGGGGTCAGGGGTTACGGGGTCAAAGGTCAGGGTCACACATAGGGGTCCAGAGGAGGAGGAGGACGAGGAGGAGAGAGGAAAGATATACCAAACTTTCAGTTGCAGTGTGAGTTAGGATTGTGTTTTCTTGCACGTCGAAGAGATTACTAGAGCCGCATGCTTTGCTAAAATCAGACCAATGACATCCGCAACAGATGCATATATTAACAAGAAATTAGCAGGGAACAGGGCGTTCTCTTATTCAGCGCTCTATCTATGGAACAGTCTGCCACCTGTAATCGGGGACGCTGACTGCTGAAAAATCAAACTCTAAACGTACCTCTTTACTCTCTCATTTGGCTCCTCAGTGTCCCTCATTACAAGCTAAATCAACCTGTTACTGGGACTATCTTACTACCACACTGGTGCCAACAGGTACTAGATTAGAGGTCTCATACATGTTACTTGGCCACCTTGCCCCGTCTAACCATCCATGCTATCTGTTTTAGTGTGTTGCTGTGTTGACCGTGACTGGACGCCCGGCCGCCCCACCTGACGGCTACCAGCTCGCTCACCAGAGAACCCGGACAAAACTAATGTTCCATTTTTTCTCGCTCTTTGGAGGGCCAGGGCTAGGGGGCGTCGTAAATATGTGGCCTGCGAAGCCCTTTGAGACTGCGACTATGATTAAGGGCTAGACAAATAAAATGGACTCGACTTCGCTCTTTATAACAAGACCTCAGACATCCTGAGGCAGACTGGCTCGAGGGTTTTCCTACCGATCTCGTTGCGGGGGGGCAGGTTCTGGTCCTCGTGGCTGGGGTACCGCTCTTTACGGTCCAGGAGCAGGAAGTAGATCATCTTTTCCTGGTTGTCACTGCAGAGAACAAAAGTAAATAAATACCTTAAATAATTAAGGAAAGGAAAGAAACAGTCTCATCTGACGTGATTCCTATATAATTCATCAATACATACAAATGAATCAGAATAAGAATTTCTTCTCTTTAATTATTCCTTTTTTATTTCTTCAAACTTTTTATTGATCTGCAAGACCACACCATCATTTAAGATTTTTTGTTTAACTGTTATTTTCATTTTCGTCTATAAATCTAAATGATTCTGTTCACTATGCAATGATTTCTTTTGCTGATGATTTTCCCTTTTTATTGGTCCACTAAACCACACCTCTTTTTAAACGCAATTTTTTTTTTTTTACTATTATTTTAATTTTCGTCTATAAATTGAAATTATTCACTTCACTTTTCAATGATTTTTTTTACTGGTCTGCTTAACCACACCACTAAAAAGTGTTTTCTTTAACTGTTACTTTACATTGTCGTCTATAAATAAAAATGACATCATCTCTTCTCAATAATTGTTTTTCGGTGCTTACTTTTTATTGGTCTGCTAAACCACAACATCTCCTTTAAATTTCTCCCTTAACTCTCCGTTAACTTATTATTCATGTTCGTCTACAACCCCCACCCTCAATCCTCACAGCTCATTCTCTTCACTTTTCAATCACTATCTTTTACTTCTTGTTTTATATCGGTTTTCCTACACCCTATCTCCTTCTAAACCTTGACTTATCTTGAACTGTTATTTTTCATGTTGGCCTTTAACCCCGCCTTTAACCACGCCCCCGCTCCCGCTGCATGGCTAACTCACTCCTCAGAGAGCAGGTCTTTGGTGAGTTTGGCCTTGTCCCGGAAGCAACCCAGGGAGTGCATGCTCTCCAGGACGTCCGGGTCGATGTCCTCGGACGCTGCCAGCATCCGGATGGCCACCTTCCTGGGAACCGGCTGCTCCGGCTCCGGCTCGTTCTTCCCAGCTCTGGAGGAGGAGGAGGAGGGGGAGGAGAAGGAGAAGGTGAAGAAGAATTTGTAGAATCAGAAGAAGAATCAGAAAAAGAATCAGAAGAAGACTCATCAGAAGACGAATCAGAAGAGGAATCAGAAGAAGAAGAATCAGAAGTAGAATCAGAAGAAACATGAGAATCAGCACTTCCAAGCCAGGCTGTTGAGGACAGTGAATTGCCTGTGACCGACTCAGCACTCGGGACTAATTAAACTGCCGCTTCCAAGCTGCTCACTGGGTCCTCATTGAAGCATTTCATTTTTTATGACCTCGGCGAGTGCAATTCTCGTGATTCCGTGATTTGCTGGTATGGATTTATACATCGGAAGACGTATGAACGCCGGTGCGCAAAGAGCACACGTGCGCATCCAAGACAAACACACACCCACGCCCACACACACACACACACACACACACACACACACACTTACACCCATATTAAAATATAGAAAGGTCTACTTACAGATACCATGTATGCTTCTGGATTTGCTCTAACTGCAAGAAAGATAGGGGGGAGGGGGGAGAGGGGGGAGGGACAGCATTTATGAGATACAACACATTTATTTTTCCGGTGATAGTACACACACATCAAGGTGAATATCAATAACGCCGACAGTGCTGGGACACACGCAGTCCACAGCCATCCATAAACAAATGCTTGATGTGTACATATCGCTTCATACACGTCCCAAGCGCCAAATGGATAAAAGAAGCGCGGGAATCGTGTGTCATTATGGGATGGATTCCGTCGTGAGAGTGGGGGCGCTGAGCCTACCGTGAGTCTCTTGGTGGCGTCCACCTCGATCATGCCGCGCAGCAGGTTCTGGCAGTCGGGGGGGATGAAGTGGGGCATGTGGAACACGCCCAGCTTCACCTTCTCCAGGAGGTTCCTCAGGTTGTCGTCGTCGAACGGCAGGGCACCCTGACGCAGCGAGGGGGGTGATTAGCATTAGCATGCAGCTCCCGCACACCGCCTCACTCACGTGTACATACGTGTTCTCAGGCTAGCGCTAGCATTTGGCGATTTAGCAAGTGGGATTCACTAGGACGGAGTTTAAATGATAATAAATTGCACAATATGTTAATACAACAAACAAAGCCACCTTTAAAGTAATTTTTCCATCTTTAAAGTGGTATAGACACCCTCAATGTCAATACATATCGTTTTGTTTATAATATAACCAACAGGATTATAGTTAAAGGAGACCTATTGTACCACCAGGTGTGTGTGAGCATGATTAGCCCTTCCAAGCGGTTTCAGAATCTCCGGTTTTTGACATCACAAGTGGGAGTGTCCACCACCCAGATGTATGGTGGATAGATCTGCCTACCAGTTGCTACAGTCCACTGGGGTAGGCTGGTAGGCTGATCTATCCAGCATACATTTGGGTGGACACTCCCAACCGTGATGTCAAAAACCGGAGATTCTGAAACCGGTTTTGGAAAACCGCTTGGAATGGCTAATCACGCTCAAACCTGGCGGTATAATAAGTCTCCTTTAATATATCTATGCATTTTTGTTTGGTTCGGAGGATGGATTACGGGATCCATCATTGGCATCGCTAATGCCAGCCCGCCACCAGAGCGGGACTCTGGGTAGTGTGTAACTGGGTAGTGTAGTCCTGTGATATGCTGTATGATGATATGACTGATGCGCTGTATCCCGGCGGAAGAGGGACCGCGTGGAAAGCGGCGTGCGCCAGATGGCCGCTGACACCGCGTGCGTAATAGAAACAAAGGAGAAGACCACGACGACATTTATCTTCACGTGACGACGACTGTGTTGAGCGCTCTCCATCTTAATCACACTAGATCACAGTCTCCCTCCGAACCACCACACTGCAGCCTGCATTTGCATCCGTCGGTGGCAGCGTGCGGTACAGCATGTTATGTTACGGTGTACACACTGCTTTGGGCGTGATGAGCGCTTCTGAAGTGGATGGTTTTGTTAATCTTAACAATGAGTAATATCATGATTCATATTCCATTTGCATGACGGTTCAATCTTGGTAAAATATGTGTGCTTTTCTTCTGAGAGGAAGCTAATTGGCAAATTATCGGTTATGTTTTGCACAGAGTCAAATCTATGACACCCACTCCATTTTGGGTCTCTAGTTAGTTATTTTTGAAATAATGTCTGTAAAAGCCAGAGTCAAACCACGAAACCGAATCCACCATAATGACATGGTGAAAGAAACCCAGCTATCCCGTTTCCACATTAAAAGCAACATCCGTCAATCTAACTGGAACAGCCACCGCATTAAGCTGTGCTAGGATTGACGGACGTATTTTGCTCATATGTGGCTTATGAGCAGTGGATCCAGTACAGCTAGCCCTCCGTTTTAACTTGGCTTGAACTACTGACAAAGAAAAGCTCAGAAGATGACTGGACTCAGGGACACATTAGTGTCAGAGTGAATGTCAATGTTAAAACCCATAAGCTGACGATATCCCTTATAAAGCGTTATACAGATGAACACAATTCACTGAAAGACACTTGCAGGCTGCTGACTATAATGAATTCACATATTGCATTATTAATGACATATTTACATGAAAGCACTTGCCATTAAATAAGATATAGTGCTTTATTATTGGT
Source organism: Coryphaenoides rupestris (assembly GCA_002895965.2). Taxonomy (NCBI): domain Eukaryota; kingdom Metazoa; phylum Chordata; class Actinopteri; order Gadiformes; family Macrouridae; genus Coryphaenoides; species Coryphaenoides rupestris. Next base: position 111,969 of record PIJE02001496.1, on the reverse strand, counting down.
TTTGTTTGTTGTACTGCCAATGTAAATAGGTTGTTTTTTTATATTATAGCGCTGTTGTAATACTCGACATCGGTCTTAAGACCTCATTTTGAAGGTTTCAGTCTCGTCTCGGAATTGACTGCATTTTTTACTTGTCTTGACTCTTGCCTCGGACAAGCAGAACTTGAATCATTTGATTTCAAGACCAGTGGACAGCACAACTGCAGTGGCATCATTACCTGCCAGCCTGTATACCGTCAGATTTATTTATTCTTTATTTTTACTTTACTGTGATTGGATGTAAAACTCCCCTTCAAAATAAAATACTCTATGAGTCAACCACTTTCTATGGGAGTGTTGTAAGGGCACAACAAACCCGCCAACATCCACACAGACCACACGTTGAGTCCACATTCTCGAGCAGAAACACCGAACACATTGAAAGAAAAAGCAAAAAAAGAAGCTGAAAGCAAAATGCGTCACACAGTCTGGGGGGGGTGTGGCGTTGCGGGGGGGGGGGGGGGGCCGGGGGGGGGGGGGGGAGAGGCGGGGCGGGGCGCCGGGGTGATGTGCAGGTGGAGAAAGGCTTCGTGGGATGTCAGATCGGTCTACGGTGGGGGAGCCACACCATGGCTAGCGGATGAATTCACACTCGCACGCAGCATGATAAGCCGCGAAGTAGAGGCAAGAAACGAGGATAACCCTGCTGCTCCACGCTGCTGCTTTTCTCTTGATTGTTCACCAGAGAGCAGAGAGGAGAGAGGATGGAGAGAGAGAGAGAGAGAGAGAGAGAGAGAGAGAGAGAGAGAGAGAGAAATTCAGGTTAGAGATGCTGCTATGCTGCTTTGATTGCGGATGCCTTTTGGTTCAACGCAACATGGCACCTTCCTCTCAGATAACAGCACGGTCACAGTGCACTGCCACACACACACACACACACACACACACACAGCACACACACGCACACACACACACACACACGCACACACACACGCACACACACACACACAAGAGATAGGTAAGAGAGCCAGAGGCTGGCTTGTAAAGCTATCCACCTACTGTCGTAGAGAGGTAGCCTGAGTATGAAGGAACAAAGGAAGGAGAGAGAGAGAGAGAGAGAGAGAGAAGAGAGATGTGGGAGAGAACGAGAGAGAGAGAGAGAGTGGAGAAGAGAGAGAGAGAGGAGATGTGTGTCTTGGCGTGGTTTATTGACAGTGAAGAGGGACCACACAGCCTCCATTTCTAAGGCCTTATCCCCGCAGGCACAAGAGACGCTAACTATAGAGAAAGACTTATAATGTCTTATAAACCCATGACACCATATCTTATCAACATTCAGAAAGATATACCTATAAACAAGCAACCAACTGCAAAAAGCCTCTGAACAGCTTCAACACTGAAGAGATGTCCCACACATTGCCTAACAATAATTGTGGATATCTTGCTGCATTCACAGTCACAGTCATAGACATGGCAAAAGAACTGGAATTTGCGCCACTAAGCAAATCACTTGTTGAAAAAAGATGCCAAGACAATCTACAGTCGTTGATGGATCAAGTAATCACGGGGGGCGCTATTAATTCTAAACTGGCTCACAGTCAACTCAATACGGAAAATCCCACAGTGCATTTCACTCACCGATAGCTGCCATTTAATTACACTCAAATCATAGCTCTTAAATCTAACCTACAGTACCTTCGATGCGTATCTGCATACATGCAACAGATACACTGATGGACACATATATGGCAAAGAAAGCATTTGCTTTGGGATCAGGGTCTTCAGGTCCCCAAAGGTCCAGATACAGTATGTTCTGATCCATATAAATGATAAAATAAAAACGGAGCCAAATCTTAACCCAATCTCTCTGTGTGTGTGTGTGTGTGTGTGTGTGTGTGTGTGTCTTATTCATTTGAAAGTGAGTCAGAGAGCACGGGTGCAGCATTCTGTCAGAGCGTCGGAGCATCTTATCAAAGGGCAGTCACCACGTAAACACAACTCTCAGCGCAAACACACACACTTCATCACTGACTGTCAACGTCGTCCATCATTATGCTAATGAAACTACGCAGAATCGGTCACTTTGCACCGTTCAAAAAACAGTTTTGTCAAAACAGGCCAACCACAAACTAATTATAGCCGGGCACAGATTTCATCACATTTGGCTCGAGGGCAAGGGATCGGCAGTTTTCTTTTTGTAGCGCGACTTATAATAAATTCCATTAGCATCATGTCTAAACGGATGCCTCTGCTCACGCAGGTTATTTAAAACCACTCCGTCTGATGTGCTTATCTATGAAGAGATACATCATCACCCCCCCGGCCCCCCTGCCCCGCCCCGGTTACGTCATCCTAACCGGTCATCATGTGGTTAGCAAGCCTCTTTGCCGACGTGTCACTAAAAAAGGTAAATAGTTAGCTCTGCGCTCCGGTAGTCACCGTATAGTTACGTGGTGGGTCTCGCGTGCTACCGGCACGACAAGCCTGCCCACATGCTGGCGGCCCACGCAGGCCCACCGCCGCCACAGCAATAGCTTACGCACGCTTCTTTGATGGAACGACATGATTATTTTTATTGACCTATTATTTTTTTTGTCTTTGCTATGTACGCCCCGGTTAATTTCCGCTGACAATAAAAACAACATGGAGCCAATTTAAAACTCAAGACTAGCGGAGGAGGTTTCGCAAAATATGACACACACATCATCTTGACACACACACATCATCCTCGTCTTCATTATAAAGATCACCCAACGTCTCCGCGTTTCTCAGCAACATGGATTTTATTTATCGGTATTCTGTTCCTCCGCCATCTTCCCCTCATCTACCGCTTTCCCTCATGTGTCACCGAAGGCCTTGCTAGCATCTACCCAAGACCGGGGGCCCCTCGTGCAACCTTGGATGATTCAGTCCGGCAAACAAGAGGCAGGAAATGAGAAGGCAGCTAGCTGCATGGGGCTGCGTGGTGACGTGGAGGTACGTCTCTGCGTTCCGTGTGGCCCCGGGTGACCTCGCTCTACAGTTACAGCACGGGCCATAGGTTACCTTTGCCACTTGATGTGTGTTGAATAATTGGTCGGAACGGGACCTTGGGGGTCCAATGACATGCCGCCAAAAAAACCACATGATTACAGACTCGTCAAGGCTGCTCCAATCAGTGTGCTCGCATGAAGTGTGCTCTTTAATGACATGCATTCAATCCCACAAAGTGTGTAGATTGATCATCCCTCCATGAAGGTTTTCAGAAGGCGCATGTTGTAAACTTGGGGGGGGGGGGGGGGGGGGGGGGGGGGGGGCAATGATAAGAATCTACATGTCCTTTCACTGTAAAACCAACAGCTGCGACCCTTTGACATTTCGCTATGCAATTCATCGGTTGGCTCCACCTTAAGAGCTTGAGGTACTTTGACAGCTGGCGTGTGTGTGTGTGTGTGTGTGTGTGTGTTTGTGGCCGCCCTAGAGGAACCTCTGAGGAACTCACCCACAGCTGGTCTCCAGCAGACTGTCCCCGACCTGCAGAGAAGCCATGCCAAAGTCCGCTATCCTGATGTTGTTCTTTTCATCCAGCAACAGGTTCTCTGGTTTCAGATCTCTGTGGCTGCAGTATCACCAGCAGGGAGCAGAGGGGCATGTTGGAGAAAGAGAAAGAAAAAACAGGACAGGAAGCAGATGTTAAAGTGGAAGTGGATCTGAACACCAAGAGATTTTAAAATATGCATTTTGAGCTGAGAGTACTAGGAAGGAGGTGGTTAGAGCTCACGGCAACTTTATGATCCTTATTTTTAAGCTAGTACGCATTGAGTATGAGCATCACAATGAACAATGTTCTCTATGAATGAACGGGATGTTAAGTCAGAGCTTAAGGGAACATTATAGGCTATTACATATATAGGCTATTACACCACTGTATAATTTCAGTAAGTGACAAAATGGCATAGATTGATGACTATGTTCAAGATCATAGAAGTCATGCAGAGGCGTTTTACAAAGAAAAACTGGCAGACTGGCAGTCAAGTGGAGCGAAGCCACTCGGATAATGGAGAGTAGCATCCGGTTGTGCTGTGTCTCTCTTTTGTATAAAAATCACCAGAGCCCATTCTCAAGGGCCGCCACTTCATATGGAAGGCCAAGAGCCACATTCGGACATCCGTCACTGACGCGGCCTGTACTGCTGAGCGGAGGTGACAAGAGGTGCTCTCAGAGAGGGAGAGGGAGAGGACGCTGGAGAGGTCCTCAGAAGAAGAAGAAGAAGAAGAAGCCGGTGATGAAGATGCACCCAGAGAGCAGAGTGTATACAATCCGCAGCTGTGTACAAATAGTCTGAGTGGAGATTTTGTTCTTCTCTTAAAAAAAAACCCTCTGAATGATGAGGAAGCAAGGGCAATTTTCCAGCAAACATGCTTCATGATTGGACCTCAAATCGGTTTATAGACCATGACCGGAAATACCATGAAACATTCCATTAACAATTCAGAAACGCATTACTGGACAAATGGGAAAAAAAAGACTGGAGATGCACTGCTGGGTGCAACATCAGCAGAAGGCCTGGAGATGCTTTACGACGAGGAGTTGAGGAGGAGAAGACAAGTGGAACATCTCTCGCCTGATCAGCCACCTCGTAAGCTGCTGACCTAAGTCGTTCCGCAACTGCTTACGCTAGGATCACCAGCAGCACACCAACAGACATACCTATGGGGGAAACACAACGACAACAACAACAACAGCAGCAGCAGCAGCAAGCAGCCGGAGTGGTGTCTTTGGGCGCTACAGACCATATGGAGTGGCTGTGGCAGAAGTCGAGGGCCGAGATGATCTGTCTGAAGAACTTGCCGGCCTCCTTAGGCGTTAGCCGTCCCTTCTTCACCAGGTAGTCGAACAGCTTCCCCGCCGGACACGTGCTCAGCACCAGGTACCTGTGTGACAGACAAGTCAACTTTCAAATCGATTCAAACTTTATTCAGACTCAAAAAGGGTCCATGGCATATAAAAAGAATGAAAACAAGTCATAACAAATTTAAAAAACAGTTCATATGTAGGCTATCTGGCCGGTGTTTCTGAGCCTGGATGTGTACCGAGAGCAACTCTTCCTAGGGCAGGTTAACGCTAATCTATGATGCGTCTCTGACACATCCAAGCGACACACAAAATTGTACAGATCAGATGTCTTAAGAGTGGCCTCACATGTAGGGACACCAGAGAACACACACAAGTTGACTGGCACTATGCTATCTGGGGACAGAGAGGGAGAGGGTGGGATGGGGGGGTAGCCTCCTGTTAGCATCACTCTTTATAATATAATATCATAATTGCGTCATCCGTAACTGGGTGGGGGGGGGGGGGTGGGGTTTGGACCTGTAACATGGCTGTATTAGCGTGCCGCGTGGTAGCAGCACGGTGTAAATTTGCCGGGACATGTCCTCGCTCCCCAGACGTCACGGCAGCTCCACTAACCGCGGCGAAGGAAATCAATCCGTCTTCCCATGCCGAGGAGACGGGAGGGGCGGCTGATCCCACGTCTGAGCAGTGAACTCGGTGTTCTTAGGTCCCCCCCCCCCCAATATCCTCTCCCCCGCCCCTCCCCCCTCTCCTCCTCCGGGAGCCAATACATCTCCTCTGAGATGTATTAGCAGATTAGGAGCTCTGCTCAAGCGTTGACCTGTCAGCGCGCTTTTTTTTTTCGTTTCTAATGAGAAACATCCATGATTTGTGGCCGTTTGCAAAAACGCTTCTCATCCGCAACCCCTAAGTGACCATCCGTCCCTGACGCTGCGCGCGATGTCGCTGGGAAAACAAATTCCACGCCGCGACGCCTTTATCAAATATTGAATAGTGCGTTTAGCGATGCTAGCCACCGGCGCGCACGGCCCGCCGCTCGGGTGGAGGTTCACAAGATGTACGGAGAGCGAAGACATACATCATGAGGACGCCATGCTTGTAGCGGGTGGGCTGGGGAAGGCAATGGAAAATTACAAGATCTACTACATTAGAGTGCTTCAGACGGCAGGATAGATCCTACATTTGAACTTGTTTTCAATAGATAAGATGAGATACGATAAGCTTAACAACTAACACTCTGTTAATCCTGGATGAAAAATATTTTTATATGCAGAATACACAGCAGAGTTGATATCAGAGTTATATAATTGCTTAGTTTTTTTCCATTAATAACATTCATTTTCTCTATGAAATAGAAACAATAATTAGGAATGAAAGGTTGCTTTCTTTTTGCCAACTTAATGGTGGCTTTGATGGTCATTATTTTTAATGCAATTCTTGTTAATGACCATGAAGTAATTATAATTGTATTACTAGCAGCAATAACAAGAGTTATTTTTAGTCAGGCTTTATCACACACTGGCAAAGTTGTGTTCACACCCCAGGCGTTTCCTAAAATTAGTTTGCTGGGAGCCCATTTATTTCGTACAACAGTTGAATGGTGAGCATGTTCTGGTTTCTGCCTGGCTGAGCTGCTTGGGCCCGTTGCTGAAAGCCTATTAGCATAATGGCTAGCAATCAGCTAGCGCAAATTAAGTCCATGTAATGTGAAAATGACGGTTGAGTGTAAACATAAGGATTCATACTTACAGATATTTTTTATTTTCGTACACGTCATGAAGTTTCAAAACGTGGGGATGCTCTATCAGTTTTAGAATGGCGATCTCCCTCTCCACCTAAATAGAGCAAGAGAGAGAGAGAGAGCGAGAGCGAGAGAGAGAGAGAGCGAGAGTAAATACAAGAATTAAGCAAGCATGACATTTGCGAATAAATGATTCATAAGTCAATGTCAATCATGTATTAACAGATAAACACAAACCACTCAAAGTGATCGAGTTACAGTGAGCGATCAAGAGGGGACAAACAACCGCAGGAGGAGAGAAAATATAATTAAGAAATATGATCTGTAAACTACTGAATCAATATTTTGTATTGTATAGGTATTCCAGAGTGCGCACACACACACACACACCACACACGCAGACACACACAAATGTGCACACACACGCAGAGTTTATATTTTCTCAATGGAGTGAAACTAAGTCATTTATGACTTAGTTTCACTCCTGAAAACATTTGACCTAAATTTGAAATGTATTATGCAATAACATATATTAATTTCCTGAATTTCCCTTGGGGATAAATAAAGTTATATATCTGCCTATCATCATGCATTCTTGTAAACCCGCAGTCCAAAATAAATAATACACAAATCAATAGTTGGGTGCAAATTAGCAGATTGTGTATGAAAAGCATTTTCACACTGAACCTCAACTCAACAACTCACATCACCCGCACATGTTCTACAAATACGCATTACGAAACATACATCCAATTATCTATGTATATTATTTTCCGTTGGCAGCGAGGTCCATGGGCACGCGCCACTGTGTCGCATTCAGAGTTATGATTGGAGTGCCCCAGCTGGACACCTGCCAATAAGATGCTGCAGTAATAGAAGTCTTTGCATTGCCAGGGTGATGCTGTGGCTAGTGCCGCCTGCGTCGTGACCGTATGAGAGCCGCTTGGCAGTGACAGTTCTTTGAGTGCTGCTGTTAGATCTAATTGCTATAGGGTAGACGGTTGCCAAGCGACGCGTCAGAGCTGCTGCATCCGTTTCCTGTGTGCTATTTCTCATTAACTTCACTATAGGCTTGAACCCCCCCCCGTCTTGATACAACTACATTCAATGAATCTTTTAAGTTATCAAAGTATTTTGCCATGAGTCACCGCAGAGGGCGCACTGTGATTGGTCAAAGGGTTCCAGCTGTGCTGTCCGGAATCTCTCAGTGACAGCGGAGTGTGTCCATGAAATGTACTTCTGCTTGGCTTTCAGTGTTATTTATGTGAACGACTTAAGGAAACTTTTCTGGCAGTTTGTGGAGGTTCTTTACTTTACTCATTTCATCATTGCTGGAGCCAACGAGGCTTTTTGGGTTTAGTGTGTGCGTGTGTGCTTGTGCGTGCGTGTGTGTGTGAGTGTGTGTGTGTGTGTGCGCAAACACGGGTGTGCTAACATATTTGAACACCTTGCTGGCTTAAGATACCGGATCTATAATGACTCGGATTGGGCTGTTGACTGAGGAGACACCATCATCACCGCGGCTAAAATACAGATCAGCTTGTCAATCACAAACGACATGACGACCTTGTTCTCCATCACATGCATCACACAGGAAGTGCTTATCGGGGCGAATTCCAGACTCCCGATGGGCCGATACCTGGTGGGTGGGACGGCATGCGGCGTCCTGAGCTGATAAACCGGGAACATAATCTTGTCCCTGTTGTACGACTCCATGGAAAACGTTAATGCGTGCGGTGTTAATGCACACACCAAAATAACCTCAGCAGTGATTGTGGAAGGAGATAGGCTAAACTTGTCATTTGATAGTGTTTAGTTTTATACATTTTGCAATGTTGTGCGCAGTTTTGCAGGACCCCAAGCACATTTCATAAAATTCTCTTTTAATGCCGAAACATGAATTCACCTCGGAGCTGCTGGCACATTCATTGTTCCATAAAATGTTATCTTATTGTTTTATAGGGTAGATATATTTTTTTAGTTAGTGTTGCTGGCACAATACACCCAAAACTTTAAACCATAAAACAAAACAATTACGGGTTCTAATGATTTGGGGGCCAATCGGATCGTTAGAAAGCACATACAGGACACACTGCTGCAGGTTCTGCAGGTGTTCTCTCTGGGAACAGCTGACTGGTCACTCAGTCACTCAGGGCATGGTCTCGCTGGTTCGATAAGTGGCGTACGCATGGCTACGTCACGCCCCCCCCCCCCCCCCGGGTCCCTGAGCAGAATGACAGCTCTCAGAAGCCGGACGTAGGAACGGAAGAAACCAGAATAAAAAAACAACATAAAAATGCATTTCCAACAAAGCCAGACGCCTTCAAAAGGTCTCACGCTGACCCAGAATCTGGCAGGAAATAAATAATAAAATACCCCCACACCCAAACCCCACCCCCACCCCCGCCACCGCCCTCCCCTTTAATCTTTGGCCTGGCACCAACACCAGCCTCCGTCACACTGACTTTCCCCTCCATTCCTCTCCTCTGACAGCCTCTCTCCCTGAGCAAGGTGGTGGTGGTGGTGGTGGAGGTGTAGTGGGAGACTGGGAGCAGAGAGAGAGCGGGGGCACCGCGGGGGAAGTTCAAATGAATTACAAAAATAAACTTTGTTCTCAAGACTTTCATCTCGATGCCCTTCCTCTCTCGGCTGGCTATAAATCTCTCTCAGGCCCTCCGTGCGGTTGCACCCTCAGATGTACGCTGGGTAGTGTAGTGTTACAGCGAGACAGAAGCCTTGTGGGCTTCAGGTTTACAAGAGCAGGAAAGTCATTTCGGCGGCGGCCAGGAAGGCATTATCCGGAGGAGTTTACTACATCGTCCTTCAGACTCTGTCGGAGACACGCTGAGTCAACTCCCACATTTAGTGACGATGGAGATTTTGCAAAATGTAATCACCTCATCCATGCGTGTATCTGATGTATAACAAATGAATAGCGTTTAAAGAAGAAAAGAAAAAAAACCTGATTTGAATCTTATGTGAATATGTATGTTTACGCTAATTCTGCACAATTGCAGGAATGTAGTGAAGGTGTTTCTCTCCTTGTAGACAGGGAGCGGGCATCACAGCCTCTCGTACCAGCGCTGAATCAGGCCTACGCAGCCCATGTACGTATATACCGTGTAAGCCTGTTTCCACACACACACACGAGCCACACACACAGCACACGACAGAAGAGGCTATAGAGCGTACGTCTACATCAGATGGAGAGCTATTGTGCGGGGAAACGCAGTGTAAATACAGCTCTGCCTCCGACGGCTGTAATCTTCCTCTCAGTATTGACAGTGAATTGAATAGAGTTGAAGTGTGCGGCTGCAGGTTCATCCGTGATGCTCGTCTTGCAGAGGTGCAGAAGTGGGTCATCGCTCTGCTTCCAAGCTCTCCAATTCACCGTCATTTGGTGAGACACGGTATGGTTTAACTGGTTCAGGTTTGAGGTCATTAGAGCTGAGCGCGACAGAGATTTAAAACGGCTTCGGCGACGCGACTTTGTGTTGACACGTTATTATTTTATATTTTCTTTTTATCGTTTTATGTTCTATTGTCGTTTTACTCACTGAAACGCACAAGCCTATCCCTCTGCTCGGTCTAATTTTAACACCAGAGGGAAAAACACCCGCACGCAGACACACACACTCGCGCACCCACACATGCAACCCACCCACCACCCACCCACACACCACACACACACAACACACATACACACACACCCACCCACACACACGTGTAAAGGGGTAATTAAAGACAAGTACAAGATAAACAGCCATTAACTACCCCCGCACCTCCAACCTTTTCCGTTCAGAAGCACAACGGCATTTATTATGTGCGATTATGACCCATATGGTGCAGTAATGGGAAAGTAATAAAGTACCGGCGGGGTGGGCGGGTGGTGGCGGGTGGTGGCGGGGGGGCGGGGTGAGGGGGGCATAATAAGTACTCTCAGCGTGAGGCTGGAGGTGGGCAGTGAGGAGGGAGGGAGGTGTGAAGGGGGGTGGGGGTTCGAGAAAAACAACAATCGACAGTCAAGGTGCTCGTCAGTTGCGTGTCGCCATTTTCGCAGTATCGCCTGGCACGACATGGACAGAGACCACGCCGCAGGACCCGGACCCCGGACCATCCACCCGCCTGCTGAGGTCTCGCTGCCATCTCAGCCAAATCCCGTCGCTAGCTAACCACAGTACACGTCTGGCGTAAGGCGCCAACACCGTACTCCTCCTCCTCCTCCTCCCATCCACCTCCATTCACCGTGATGTCACTATCACAGGCTCATCCTCCCACGCTTGGCGCAGCGCTAGCGGCAGCATCAGCATTAGCATTAGCGTCAGCGGCACGGTTAGAGTTAGCGCAGCCGGGTCTCCGTGTTCATTATCATTAAGACGTTCTTAACGTGTAAGCTTACGCACTGCAGAAAGTGTGGTGTGTGTGGCTGTGTGTGTGTGTGTGTGTGTGTGTGTTGTGTGTGTGGTGTGTGGTGTGTCTTGTGTGGTTGTGGGTGGGATAGTGGTGACTGCAGGGATCTGGCATGATGGGTACACGTCCGTGCACATACCAGGCGTGTACACCAAGAGAAAAAGCATGGCTGCAGGGATGTTTTCCTTTGTAAGCCATTTTTCTTTCCGCCTACGTAGTTCCGAGCAATGAAAGCAGGCCGAGTTTAGCTCCTTTTTTTAACTTTTTTTTATTTTTTTTAAAATCATCCCCTCACTTCCTTCTATTTAAAGTCTGTGTGTGCGTAACAGTAGCCAGGCAGATGGGCGGTGATGACATAGGAGGAGGAGAGGTCTGTGGTGTGGTGTGTGGGGTGTGGGGTGTGTGTGTGTCTTGGTTACGTCACGTCGCTCCACCGAAGTAAGCGTGTTGAATAACTGACTCAGGTATTGACCGAAAAGATGTGCTTCCCACCCCCGACCCCCCACCACACCCCCGTATTGATCCACAACCAGACTGCTTTCACTCTGTTAAACACTCACTCTCCATCAACACAACACACACCACACACACGCACAGCATGTGCCGCCACACACACACACAAGCATGTACACCACACACACAAGCACACATGTGCGCCACACACACACACACACAAGCATGTACACCACACACACCACACATCTGGCAGAGTGCTTCCAAAATGGCCGATATTGGTTTCCTGTGGCTGATCGTGCGGTCCTTCTCTCTCCTCTCTCTCTCTCTCTCTCCTCTCTCTCTCTCTCTCTCTCTCTCTCTCTCTCTCTCTCTCTCTCTCTCTCTCTCTCTCTCTCTCTCGTCTCTCTCTCTCTCATCCTCTCTCTCCTCTCTCTCTCTCTCTCTCTCTCTCTCTCTCTCTCTCTCTCTCTGGCTTCCCTGACTGAGTTAACAGCTCTGTGCGTGATCGCTGCTCTTAATGAATGATGAGGAGCGGCGAGGGTGCACTGCGCGGCTTCCAAATCCCTATTTAATTGAAACACGATATGGAGCTGAGGGGAGCGGAGGGTGAGAAATTGGAACATCCGCTCGGTAATCAAACCGCCATCTGTCGCTGGGATGGCCGGGCGAGCCCGGGAGAGAGGCTGGAGAGCTAGGAGGAGGCTCCCCCAGTCGCGGGGAATCCAATCAGGGGGGCCCCGCACAGAGGTGCAATCAGAGGCGGCCCTGGGTTCACCGTGGGGTGGGGAATCGCTGGATGCATTCATAGTGGTGGTGAGACGCCCGAGTATTTCTAATAACTCCAAAAAACGACCTTTGCCAAAAAACGTTTTTCCAGCAGAGCAGAGAAAATGGGAAAAGTAATAATACAAGGAAAGGAAAGGCAAGGGAGTAGAGCTGGGGGGGGAAACCTGGTCTGAGGACCTGCTGTGCTGACATGAGGTCGGCTGCATGGAAGCGCATGTGGTCTCCTGGCTACAGGAGAAGAGTGGAGATAGAGTCAGCCATGGCAACCACAAACAACAAAACGCGTTAATTTCCAGCGAGTCGTTGGCCTATTATCAGGGGCTACGCTGTCAGCCATCTTGGAATTACTGCCAGAGAACAGAGAGTCAGTGTGTGGAAAAGAGAGAGTGATAATGAGATGTATACAGGAGAGAGAGAGAAAGATATTGAGATGGAGAGAGAGAGAGAAGAGAGAGAGAGAGAGAGAGAGAGTGAGTGAGTGAGTGAGATGAGTGAAGATGAGTGAGTGAAGTGAGTGAGTAGTGGAGTGAGTGAGGAGTGAGAGAGAGAAGAGAGAGAGATGTAACGAGAGAGAGAGAGAGAGAGAGAGAGAGAGAGAGAGAGAGAGGAGAGAGAGAGAGAGAGAGAGGAGAGATGTATACAGAGAGGAGAAGATGTATACAAGAGGAGAGAGAAAGAGAGGTAGAGAGAGAGGTGCGGATAGAGAGAGATAGATATAGAGAGATAGAGAAAAGTGCGAGGGAGGGGAGGAAGACAACAAGAGTGATAGTGTGAGTGAGAGGTAGAAGGAGAGGTAGAGAGAGAGAAAGAAAAAATGGAGAGAAGGAGGGCGAGGGAGAGAGAGAGAGAGAGAGAGAGAGAGAGAGAGAGAGAGAGAGAGAGAGAGAGAGAGAGACTGTCAGAAGAAGCAGATTAAGGTCATGATGCCTCGCTCAAAACAATCCAATGCTCTCTCCGTCTGCAGTGGACAGCAATCAATTCTTTCATCTGAGCCCCCTGCTCTATCCTCTCTACTCTATAACACTGTCTATTGCTCTCTCTAGCTCTCTAGTCTGCCACCATGGCAGATACTGACAGCAATCAGACACACACACCATGCCCCGTGGATTTACATGCACACACACACACACATATACACACACATGCACACTGGTGTGATACCAGGCAAAAACCAGACAGACACACACAGAAACCACTAACACACACAGACACACACACACACTTGACTTGCATGCGAACGTGCACACGTGCGCACACACACACACACACACACACACGCAGACACATCACTAACACACACACAAATACACACACACACACATCATTAACACACATCACTAACACACGCTTGCATGCAAACACACACTTACACACACATCACTAACCACACTTGCATGAAATACACACACACACACACACACTGCACACAAACATGCACACACACGCACACACAAATACACACACATCACTAACACACACACTTGCATGCAAGCGTATGCACGCACACACACACACACACAAACTTGAAGGAAGAGATTCCCTCCACAGAGTCGGGGGCATTAAGTGTGTATTGACACCATTAAGTGAGTCAGTGGGTCACTGAGCAGATGAAGTGACTGCGCTCAGGCACGAGAGAACAGCCTGCAAAACACACTCTGCAGCTCAACAATCTGGTCCACTTCAACTGGAAATAAGTAGATTAAATATCACACGCACACACACACACACACACACAGAAAATCACACGACACACACCAATCGTTACCACAGCCAATTCCCATTATTATCGTAGGTTTTCCCGTTCCACAGCCACGGGAGGCTGGAGCCACTAGACCCGGGCTGACCTGAAGAAAAACACAAGGAGAGCAGACACACACACACACACACGCGTTCAACCAGCTGTCTGTTGTCTGTCTGGCATCAGCCCCCAACACAACACCACCTCGTCCCAAGCCTGTCTAAAAGTGTGTATGTCTCTCTCTCCCCGCCCCCTGACATGCACCATGTGTTGCTGCTGGGGGTCTACTATGACTACTACTACTACTACTATTACGCTATAAAAGCCCAGCCAGCCCGCCACCCAGGGAGCTAGCATCCAGCCATGTCAGGACGGGGGTGGGGGGTCCTGTCTGACCGCTTGTCCCGGCGTTCCTCTCTAATGAGTGTCTCCATTAGCCGAGGCAGAGAGCGCACCGCTCCGCGTCGCAAATGTCAGCCCTGACACCCGCGCCTGGCAGGGAAGGGAGGGGAGGGGGGAGGGGAGGTGGAGGGTGGGAGGGTGGGGGAGGGGGGGGGGGAGGTGGGGTGCACGAGGGCGTCGCCCATGTAAGGTGCTGATCCCCCCCCCCCCCGCGCCGTCGACAGGGAAATGTCAGCACTCCGTCGCCGCCGAGGGAGTCACGCACAGCGGCGGACGCACGCTGCGAACAGGCCCACCCGACACGCACATAGGAGCCCCCCTCCCCCCACGCATCATCATGTACTCTACAGCAGAGGTGTAAAAGGAAACATTGAATTTTGATTTTTTTGCACTGAAATAAATGAACCGTGATTGGAATTTTTCAGCGGGTGAATGTGAAAGTATAGGCTTCACATCGCAATGGTGGAAGCATAGGGCGCGTTGTAATTCAAAAGTCGTCATGCGAGCGAAGAGTCATTTTGGGGTTTTTTCTGTCATTGTTTAGTAATGAATAGTGATTTCTTTGTCCTTCCCGGGGAGACATTGTTGTGTTTGAAAAACCCTACACAGCTTCTCTCTTCCCGCTAGACATGGCAAAACAACGTTTCACAGTATAGTATATTTATGTTGATTCAGGGTTTCACAGCACTGCAGCTCCCTTGAGCCTCCTTAATATGGCGGAGTATGGCTAACAAAAAAATACCAATGATGCATTGTGGCGTACAAGCCCCATATTCATGTGTTCATGGATATGGGGCTGTGTCCAAAACACAGCGAGACGTGTCCTGTAGAAAGGAGTGAAGGCAGAAAGACGGGCAGGTGTGTTGGTTTGGAGGGCTGACCCTCATGGACCCCGTGGTTCCCGGCAGCGCATGTGAGGTGTATGTCACCGTGTGCATATGAAGAACTCTGTGGCGCTGGAGGTGATTTTGCATACAGATCTTGTCAACATACGCCCGGCATGCCGCCTTGAAAGCGGTGGAAAGGCTATCTTAACCAAAGCTGGACCTTTCCAAAATGTCAAACCACGTGGGGGGGAATGCAAGCAAGCTGGGATGAATACAAGAAAGAACCACGGCCGGGAGTGAAAGGCCGTATTAAAACGAAAATAAATAGACTTTGACAATACCTGCTGCATTCAGACGACTTGATGGCTTTGCATTGAGCAAGAAAAATGATGAAAAAGGTGCAAGCAATGTTCCTTTGCCCTGTACCCACACCCACACCCACACACACACACACACACACACACACACACCCCTTCCCCAAAAAGCAAATCACTCCCAGTTGCTATGACAACAAACGCAGCTCGGCATCTTGTAAAATAAGACAAGAAGCGGGGAAGATTAAAGGAGCCTACTGGGGCAACCCCCCCCCCCACCAACACACACACACACGCACACACGCGCACGCGCACACGCACACGCACACACACACACACACAACACACACACGCACACACACGTCCTGGTTTTGAAGAAACCTGACTACTAACAAGAGAAAGCTGACAGACAGACAGAGAACGTCCTCTTGTCAGAAAGCTGCCTTCTGGGTCTGAAGACTTATCTTTGATTGACCTTGGTTTCCGAGGTTAATCCCCATCTACGATCAGTCCTTGGTTTATGACGGTGGTACCAACATTTTTTTTGGCTCATGACCCCATTTCTAGCTCTGCAAATATTTGCCACCCCAACATTAGCTTCTGTGCATCTGCTTCCACACAAATAGTTTTGGGGATCAACATCTGCCGGCAATATCAATGCAATCCTGAACGTATTCGCATCACATCGCTCCACTACACACTACACTAGTGTAGCAGTGATTGCTTGTGAGTTTGCATGTGGGTACGAATCATTAGCAGGCAGTTCGTAACACAGGACGTGTGTGAGACCTGTTTAAAAAAAAAAAAGTTTGCTAAAATGCATTCCGATATCTATAGCTTATGTCATCACAAGATCTGCATCTAAAACGTAGAGACGGAACACATAGACGTATCCACTGCAACGAAATGATGAGTTCCCGATCAGTGACCACAACCGCAGCCAGGTGAGCGGCATCTCAACAGCCAATCACTGTGCTCCTCTAGGGACCCGCCTACCACGACCATGAGTGCCAATAAAGCTAAGCTAAGCAGCGCTTGACTGGCTGCAGACTTCTCTCATCTCCACAGCTGTTTTGTTTTCCTCATTTTGATTTGTTTGCTACTGCTTTGAAAGCAGCAGCAGCAGCAGCAGCAGCACGCTACGTGGATTCCTGGCAGACCACATTCACCAGCACACACACACACACACACGTCACCAGAGCTGGCGTAAATAGTTTTCTTTGTGGTGGAGAGGATAAAATCTGCTAAAAGAAAGGGAAGGGAATGAGGCAAAGGGTTTTCTTACAAACGGAAAAAAAGGCAATCACAGATACAATTCGGTTGTGACTGACTTAATAGCTTAATGAGTTGAGGTGTGTTTATTTAATTCCAATGAGATTTGGGTCTTTTTGTCATTTGAGTTCTTTCGTAACGGTTTGTGAAGGAAAGGAGCTAGTTTGCTGTTAAAGCCTGGTTATAAAAGCCTCACCTTGGAATGAACAAGGCCATTGCGGTGTCTCCATTAGGAACAAGTCCATTAAATCGTTCACGGCAGGTATGTATATTAGGTGGGCTGCTTGCCTTTATGTCTTGTTGTTTGGAGGCTTAGTCCTTTTTTTCCCCCAGACGATTCAACTCAAACATAGTTTGAACATTGATGTTTTGTACAACTCGATGGCACACACATTACAATTACTGTGTCAGAGAGAGAGATGGAGAGATAGATACGAGATAGAGAGAAAGAGAGCGATAGTGTGAAAGGTCACGTCCACCCACACACTGCCCAAAAGGCTGTTGGTGGAGCGTGAGAATCACACACACACACACACCCATCTGAGGCCACATGCATGAGAAGACTCCAGATGACCCACCTTCATCAGCACCGACTCGCTCAGCTTCTCTCTGTTGACGATCTTTATCGCGACTTTCTGACACGTGACACAGTGGACTCCTAGCTTCACCAGACCTGGAATAAAACACACACACACACACACACACACACACACACACACAACGTGTCATTTTAACAACAATGGGACATTCTGGAGACATTCATAAATGAAATGAAATGAAAATGAATTCTAAATGGGGAGCATATAAAAAAAGCTATAACAATACACCATTTGGAACATGATTATCCATAATATTTTAGGACAAAAAGGATCTGACTGACTTGGAAGATGCATTGACGAATCCCAAAAGGGTTTGTAAACGACCATATTTACCCACAATAGAATCATAACACTATAATGTGTGAATAAGAGGCGTTCTCCTACACACGCGCCCAGGAAAGCCATTCTTCATGTTTTTTTTGCATTACTCTACGAGACGTTTATGTGCTCGTTCAGCCCTGCGATATACGGCGTGTAGGTAAAATACCGAGCTGACTGAAATCACATGACCCACATGTAGGAAAACAACAACACAACAAATCTGCCGTTTGCTTGCTCTATTCTCGCTTTTGCCGTCCACACATGCTTCCATTTCAATGAGTTTCCATACATATATACCCCCCCCCCCCCTGGCGCGAAGTTCAGTTTGGTCCCGAGTCCCTCGCCCCCCCACACAGCCGTCCTTGTCTCAATTTTCATTGGCTTCCCCTCCGGGTTTTCGGAAAGGAGCTACAGTGCACAAGATAAATGTCAACGTGGTGACGCTTTATCCTCACATCTCTGCGTGCCGGCGCTCGATATCTTTACATACTACTATCAATGAGAGAAAACTGACACGCTATGTTCACAGGTTAGTTGAGACTACTAGTTTCACTTATGTTGTATGTGTCGGTGAGTCCCTCCGTCCCTCGTTGCGTGCGTGTTTTATATGTTTTATTATGTTTTAGAAGGTTTTATTACATCTCACCATCGTTATATAGAAGAAGGGTACTTCACACGAGAACACCTTCGTTTGCATAATCATCCACCGGTGGTTTGTCATTATTTACACTGGGACTGACCGTCCTTATTCTGGCCATTTTGTACGTTACATATTGTCTCAAGTAGCGCTGCGCATGCGCTTTGCCAATTTAGTGTTCATATATTGTGCGCTTAAAACAATTCCAATTTGAGACATAAGCATTGCGTTGTAAGATATGATAAGATAAGATTGAACTTTATTAACCCAGAAGGAAATTCTTGTACCAGGTTGCATAGCAATAGAATAAAACCAAGAGAAATAAACAGTAGAATAATACAAATAAGATTTTTGTGAAAATATTTATGTGTTGGTTTTTTTTTTGCCCAATAACCAGTGAGGGTCATTATTTCCACATCCCGAGATGTAATCAAAGTAACTCTAGCCAAGCCGGTCCGTGACTAAGTAAGAAGTAAAGAGACTCAACATGTTGCCCTCCATGACACACACACCTTGGACAAATACAATCTGTGTGTGTGTGTGTGTGTAGTTTTACATATTATGGAAGTAAAGCAATAAAAAAAAGTCTTTACAATACAAAGTCTTTATTTTTTTTTGGTATGGCTTCCTTGAATGGACAGTAAAGGACATCTTATTGAAACAAGCCTAGTGTCTGCGTCTTAAAGTAACATTAGTTATTAACTAATTCACATGTCCTTTTTTACCTCTTCCTCAAGTACCTACTTCAATCAAGTCCGGCTTGCTGTTGAATATTTTAACAGCCACCCTATAACCGGGATCCGCAGTGGTGGCTGTTTTCAGACATCTGGCCACCGTCCCATTATACTCGTCCCGATGAAGGTCTTCCACCATGTTAGTAGAAAGATGGTGTGTCCGAGCTGACGTCTCCTCTGGGACACAGGGGAGAAGGACAAGCGGGAGTATCTGGGAGAGAGAGAACAAGGAAGATCTGTGCTTGCATGCCATCGAATTGAGAGAAAGAGCACGCAATTGAGAACACGATATTTTTATACTCACAGCATTCAAAGAGTTTAATAAACACAAATCAAACGCAAACTTCGATGGACGGATCTAAATGTCGAAAATTGAACGAAATTTGAGGGTAAATGCAGCCCTGGTTCAGGAGTTCTCGCAAGACTTGTTCTCTGACCACATCATCCGGGCGCGAACTTTTTCTGCGCCTCGACGACTGAACAGCGACCGACCCACCACTCTGCGCCTTTCGAAGCTGGGAGTGAGCAGTTGGGCTCAGTTCTGTTCAAGTGGCGATTTTGGCCTGACATTTCTGGAGGGGCAGTTTTGTATGTTGTTGTTTTTTACCTTTATTTAACCAGGCAAGTCATTAAGAACACGTCACCTTTCACCATCACACAAAAAAGATCTAGCCAATCTGCTAGGCATAGGCTCGTGCGTGCGAATTTACGCACGGAACGCACGGAACTTCCATAGGCCTATATTACTGTGATACTTTTAGGCGCGGTTAAACGATTGCTTGGAGTATCATTCATGCTGAAGACAACGTTGATTTTCTTTATGCTTGTTTAAGCATGCATCATTCCCAAGGACACAAAGCTTAAAAAATACCATCTTAGTTTTCCAACGGCTTAAAACAACAAAAAAGATGAAAAAATAATATATATAATTCTGTTCCGTCTTTTTCAAAACCATCTATACGGACCGTGCCACTGACACTGCCACTTGGACTAAGTTACAAATTCTCGTACGTTTGAGAAGCCACATACATTTCTATATTACCACATTTTATGCTCTCAAACGATGTCAAAAACTTACAATCGCTTGACGTCTCCAACCAACCCTCCATCGTTTAACTTTAAAGTATAAACTGCTGCGACTGCTGCAAATATGGTTGCGAACCGATCTCTGCTGCGACTGCTGCAAATATGGTTGCGACCGATCTCTGCGCCGTCGAAGCTGGATGAGCAGTTGGGCTCAGTTCAGTTCTGCTGGACGTGGACGCGCGTGCGTCGTTTGGCCCATCGTGACGTCATCGCAAGCAAATATTCCATATCATACCGTATTTTGGTCATTATTATTAAGTGGTCATATTACAATAAACGTTAATTGAAAAGCCTTAGACAATAAACTTCCATATAGTATGTGAACTTGTACGATGCGCTTAAAGGATTGCTGACGAACATAATATCAATAATAATAACTAATAATAATAATGATATTACTAATTATAATTAGAATAATTATAATTATATTATTATTACTTATTATTATTATCATTAATAATGTATTATTATAATAATATATTAATTTTATTACTGCCTTATTATTCTTATATCCATCCATCCATCCATTTCTCGTCCGCCTTAATCCGGGGCCGGGTCGCCGGTGGCAAGCCCGGCTAAGCAGGGCCCCCAGGCTTCCTTCTCCCCAAGCCACCATCCTTAGTTCCCTCCTGGGGGCGTTCCCAGGCCAGACGAGATATATCAATCCCAATATAAATAATAATAATAATAATAATAATAATAATAATAATAATGTAACCGAGCGTTGGCACTTTGTATAAATAAAGAGATTCGGAGACGAGATTGGGGAGAAATCAAAGTTGCGTTTACTCGTTGTGCACGTGGGGAAGGGAATACAGGTACACTCGCGAGAGTACAGGAATGCACTTCCGCATCTGTTATTTATATAACAGATATTTGGGAAAATATTGTATTCATTAAATGTTGCTAAATCTCGGATTCCCACCTATTTTTGAGCTTTTTTGAATGGAGACAGCGTTATAAAAGATCATTGAAGTATTGTAAAATGTTAGGAGCCCAGCATGTATGCTATTTCCTGACTAACGTGTTTTTTTGATTAATGCATTGGTTTTTTTGATGAATGAATATGATGTGCCTTTTGTCATGTAATATTATTGTTCAATGATATTATTATATTATTCCCTTTCTTTGCTTTGATTTTCAGCAGACTCAGTTACGTCCGCTCGGCCAATCACAGCGCTCCATTCCCGTGACGTCATTAGCCCAGTGACAGCTGTCAGTCCTGTCAAAGACAACAACAACAACAACACAGACATCTCGTCAGAGATATGAAGCGAAATTATTCATCGATTGAAATAACGAATAACTTTGATGGAACAGAGGAGACGCATTGTCGTGTTTTTATAAATCACATGTAGGCCTATGCGTCAGTATGTGGATTTATACAAGACAAGTTAGAAGGCGACCCGGTCTGTTCACAGCAGTCAGGATACGTGGGGCCTATTCACTTGGCAGACCTAGAATTCATTAATATATACACCAAGCACACAAACACGACAACCAAATAGCGCGAGCATCACACTCCCTACATATCTCCAGAATCCAACCAGATGCTATTGTCGCGGATATAATTTATGATTTTCAATCGTTCTTTGTGAGTGTAATGGGATTGTCCGAGTCAAATTATCTTGCTATTACTACTTGAACGAAATGTGTGATAGTGGTGGTGTGGTCTTGTGAGAGCGGCGAAATAGAGCGGCTTTTACCTGGCGTAAATAGTTTTCTTTGTGGTGGAGAGGATAAAATCTGCTAAAAGAAAGGGAAGGGAATGAGGCGAAGGGTTTTCTTACAAACGGAGAAAAAAAAGGCAATCACAGATACAATTCGGTTCTGACTGACTTAATAGCTTAATGAGTTGAGGTGTGTTTATTTAATTCCAATGAGATTTGGGTCTTTTTGTCATTTGAGTTCTTTCGTAACGGTTTGTGAAGGAAAGGAGCTAGTTTGCTGTTAAAGCCTGGTTATAAAAGCCTCACCTTGGAATGAACAAGGCCATTGCGGTGTCTCCATTAGGAACAAGTCCATTAAATCGTTCACGGCAGGTATGTATATTAGGTGGGCTGCTTGCCTTTATGTCTTGTTGTTTGGAGGCTTAGTCTCCCCCAGAATAGGGATCTTTATATATAAGCGGTGGGCGTGCTAATCTTCTCCCACCAATTATAATAGGCTCTCAACTATGTTATTGTGTTTGGTGGGGAGGGAACGGTCAGAGTATTCTCTCCGTGCGTTATTAACTTCCTCCACTACTCGATTTCAAACTCTAAACCATAAGATTTTTGTATCCCCAATATTTTGGTATTAATATATGAATTATACTAACAAAAAAGTCTCCGAAAAGTGCCATACATCCATTGATTTACTCTCGCCCCTTGTAGACTGTTGTTCAGAGAGAGATGTCATACCGCCGTGGATGATATTGTATCCACTCGCAAACGGTGCCACAACGAGATAGAGGTAGAAACCGGAGCCAAGCTTTGGTTTATGTCCGCCCGGTCACTGCCGTCCACCCCATCTCATCCTGCTAGACTCAAAGGTTGCCTTTTTATTTCTTGTAGAAAGGCTGCTAACGAGTACTCGGCTCCAAACACACACACCATACCACACTAAACACTTCATTACCTACTACACCATTCACTATCTTATATTGAAGGTGCTACATTATATGTGCCATTTAATTTTGTGAGGAGAGACTCCAGAAATGATACCCATCCATTCTAATCTCGTAAGCACTGGCGACTCTGCGCGCGAGAGCCTTCTCCTCCTCCCTCCTCGCCCCAGGTGAAGCTTACTATAGTTCTCTCGGCGCTGACAGTATATAGAATAAACACCGTGACACAGAGTAAAACTCCTAAGCTGTGACGACAAGAACAGTAAAGCGTGGATAAGAACAGCGCAGCCACCACTACGACTCTAGCCACAGCGCTACACCGCCACACACAGCGCAGCAGTGCTCCATGGTGTCTCACAGGCAAATCAAATGGGGACATAACTCTAGAGGAAATGTCAGTTGAGAATGACTACAATGGATGAAAAATAGAAATTGGTGCTAAATGGAATATATGAAAAGGAATAAGCTCATAAGAAAAAAAAGTAGCTAAATATATAACAAATATCATACCTATTTTGTGAGATAAATCTAATGTACCATTTATTACCATATAGTATTATTATAATTTGTGAGATAAATCAAATAAAAGGATCTGTGAATCTTGAACATTTGGAAGATGTCATAATTATTCCTAATTTAATAATTATAAATCCAGTATTTATGTATTTGTAATTCGATATATCCTCTCAATTGATATATCAGCCTCTATGGAAGCCATCCCTTTTAAATTCCCACATCAACTAATGAGAAGTTCACCAAGTTAACTCATATTGGGTGATATTAAGTGAGCGCTCAGTGCGCTTTTACACCATATCAAATTACGTTTATCGTTAATACCTGCCGCGAGACCACTAATCACATACTATTCATTTGATCATTTTTAGTCAATCTCTCTCTGCGTACGTATAGATGGTTTATATGTGGGCTCGATATTATTTAGGGCTCTGCGATGGCAGATATCGACTGGGCCAAAACGACCGCACGCGCCGCTGGCATCGTTCCAGCCAGGAAGTTGACGCAGAATGAAGCCCCAAGGTGCTTACACCTCCAAGCCTGAGAACGGTTCACCACCGAAGGAATTAGATCACTGGATAACTGCCACAAACACCTGATCTCTCTAGCAGCTGATAAGTGCGGACCCCAGCCAGCAAGCACTCCCAAGGCTCCATCTCATAACCTCCGTTTTGTGCATTTTGGTCGTCCCCAGTCTGTCGTGCTCCGTCCAGTTTTGGCAGCTCTGTCCTAATCACTATCAAATGAGCTTAATTCCGATGGGAGGGTTCGAGTTTTCAGATGGTGTACCTAATGTACATACGATATATTGATCTCCAGTCTTTGAACACATCGTCTGCGAGCCCACCCCCCCCCCCCCACAGCTCCTTGTCTCATTTCATTGGTTGCCGGTTCGGAGGACTAAGTGTTAAAATAAATGTCAACGTGTGACGGCTTTATCTCACTATCTCGCCGGCGCCATCCATCTCTATCAAAAGAAACTGACACCATGCAGTAGTAGACACGTTCACTTTGTAGTGCGGGAGGTCCTCATGGGTGAGCTCTGTGTAAAATGCCACCACACACACGCAGACACGCACGCACGCATATTCACCTCTTCATTACCTGCCCCCCCCCCCATCTCGATTTAAGGAAGAAGAAGAAAAAAACAAAAAAAACAAAGGGAGGAAGTGATTTCCCCGTGGGTTCACCCGTGGTGAGCTACTGGAGGCGCGCACACACACACACCACACACACACATGCACACACCACACGCACACACACACACACACACACTCTGCAGGAGCTTTGAGCCAATATGGCAGTCTTGGGGCTCTTTTTATGCGTGCAGTTAGAACCCAAATGGCATCTTGGGCAACATTTACGATACATCATTGATCCGGCTGTCAGCGGAGCCCGGGGACCGTAACCTCAATGCAGGCTTAGAAGGGCCCCACAAAACACATCTGATTTGGTAATGAATATTTGATATTGATCTTATTGCTTTGTGTGCTCGTGTATGTGTGTGTTTGTTTGTTTAATGTGTGTGTGTGTGTGTGTGTGTGTGTGTGTGTGTGTGTGTGTGTGTGTGCGAATGAGAGAGCGTCAAGGAAACAAAGAAAGATGCTCTCACAGCATTTATTTATGGCAATATGGCAATAAAGAAAGGCTAGAATAGAAAAGAGGCTAGAATTTTTTTAAATGGTGACACTGGAGGAGAGAAAAGGAAGAGCGAGCGGGTATAATGCCACACAGCTCAATTCTTAAAAGGGATGTGGCAAAAAATGTTGAGTAATTGACTGAGCAACTCGTCTTGATTGATTTGTCTAGCCTTCATCGCACTATTTGATACTGATCTGATCTGATCAATCCTCCTCCTCCTCCTCCTCACTTATGTTGTGCAGGAATGTCCCTTGGTCAGAGATATGCCTTCCGGGTCTGAAGACTTCTCATTGATCCCTTAATCCCTATCTTTACCCATGTTCAATCTATGGGTTTAGACAGGGTTTCCTCACCTTTTTTGACCTGCGATCCCCTCATTTCTAGCTCTGAACATATTCGCGACCCTGTGACGACCCTGTGACGACCCTATACCTACGGGTTCTCCCGGCTGTCTTTGCAGGGAGCCAGTGGGCGGAGCTGAGAGGGTGGTCAGCTGATGTGGTGCACCTGTGCAGGTTTGGCCTGCGGGCTTCATAAGGTGAACCACGTCAGCCACTAGCTGTCTCTTCCCACCCAGGCAAGTTGGTTTTTGGTTTGATTTATATTGGTTCTAATAAATATCGTATGTTATCTTTTAATTATGTGTGGACTCCCCTTTTCTTTTTTGCGATCACAGAGCCTGGTTGTGACAAGTGGGACTTTAACTTCTTTAACTTCTGTGCTTCCACACAAATAGTTTTTACCCAATCAACATCTGCCAGTAATATCAAATATCTATGCAACAGTGAATGTAATCACATCGCTCTACTACACAAGTGATTCATAGTAGTTTGCACATTTCTATGAAACATTAGGCATCATCTCATATATACAGGACATCTAAGAGACCTTTTTAGCAAAGAGAGACCTTTGCTAAAAATGGATCAAATATCTTTCTATTCATCTCCCGTGACACCATATGCATATCAGGGGACCCTCACAAGGTTAGGAACCACAGGCTTAAGTGTATGCCCGATAGGGGTGGGAATCTCTTGGCCACCTCACGATTCGATTCGATTCCGATTCAGAGGTCAATGATTCGATTCTAAACCGATTATCGATGCATCTCGATGCAACTCGATGCAACTATTTTTTTATGTACATTTCCATGCGTGATTTAAAAAAATATGTAAATACTTTGCTACTCAGAGGCCACCAGGGGCGCACTATCAAGGGAAGCGCAAGAGCGAGACAGGACAGTTCGCGCCAGGTAACGAGAGCAAAACACGAGAGCGAGACAGATAGTAGGAGAGCGAGACAGACAGTTCGCGCCAGGTAAACGAGAGCAAAACCACGAGAGCGAGACAGATAAGTAGGAGAGCGAGACAGTTTGCGCCAAGAAAGTGTTCATGCACACACCCTCATTATGGACCGACGAAGAGGACTTCGGTGGTTTTAGTACGCAGGAGGAAGACGATGACACGGGGTAATGGCTGACTTTTCTGGTATAACGGGCTTGTTGTTTTGATAACAGTAAACGGCTTGCGTTACTGCACCTTTACTGCTGTGTTGGCCACTTTTTGGGAAAAGATGCTGGTTATTTTTTAAGCAGCCGTGTTACTGCACCTTTACTGCCGTGTTACAGGCAAGCACTTTTAAAAACGAATTAAATTTAGCCCATTTAAACATTTTTGCCTCGTCAAGTGCTGTAAGCTTTGTTTTTTGTTATACTGCACTACTACTATGACTACAGGACGTGCGCTGGGAGCGCACCGTTGTATATTGTGTACTGCACGAATGCTGTTCGTCATGTCAAAGATGTGGAAAGTTTGATTGTTTGATTGAAAGATTTATTGTGTTTCCCAAATGTTAATAAATGGGACGCTTTGCGTTACCAAAACAGTCATCTCTGTCCCGACAATCCCCTCCGTGGTAGCAGGAAACCCTTATATACGGCAATTAAACATTTAAAACACCTGCGGCTTATAGTCGGGTGTGGCTTATATATGGAACAATCTGTATTTTCCCTCAAATTTAGCTGGTGCGGCTTATATTCAGATGCGTCTTATAGTCCGGAAATTACGGTATATAAACAACTCGCACATGTGTTTGGTGCGCATGCGTGTATAGCAGAGAACCGGCAGGCAGAAAGGAGAGTTTTCTGTAGCGCTCTGCAGCTATTAGTGAGTTAAATGCCCGGTGAGAATATCAGTCTCTGGTTGACAGCGCCTGCCTCTGTGTGACCTCATTTAGATTTTAGACCGCTCCTGGCTCCTTGATGACCAATCAGGACATATTTTCCATATTGTTCATATCTTGCTTGTCAATCACAGGTGTGTGGAATGTGACACTTCTCAATTGTGGAGAAAAAGGGGAGGGAGGGAGCAGAGAGTTATTCAATCTTTCTTGTTGTGTATCTTACCTATATTTTTCTTTAGGCTTATTCACTGTACATTTGTAAAGGTATTTTATTCTATTTATTATTCTATTTATTCAATTGCTATGTTTATGTTGTTGGTATTTTGAGCAACCTCTGGCAAAATAATTTCCTTCGGGATTAATAAAGTTCTATCTTATCTTAACTCTCGAATCTTACCTACAGCACCTTGAAAGATTCAACATGTGGTCATTTTATTTAAATAAATTCACTTGCTAAAGCCCAAAGCATACAGAGGGTGATTTTTTTTTTCTCATATTTGTAGCGCAAAACAACAAACAAGCAAACAACATGATTCATACTCTTTATATGGAGCAAAGAACAGGGAGCACAAATGTAGCAGGGCTGGGGTTTTATTTTGCCCACTTCAACAAGGACTCGATGTTGGATGTGATTATTTTGCGTCTGTCCCCGGCCCACATGGCCATGTGCTTTATGCTTAATACAAGTTGCTAGGAGACCAAACGGCGCCGAGCTTCCAATAGCATCTTGGACAAGGCTAGACTCTCTCAGGCTCGTAGTATCTCCTACACTAGCCTCTATACTCCACAGAAACATTACCCACAGAGGACCATCCATTGATCCATGCAAAAGCACACGATGCGCTGTTCTACGCATGTGAAGGTGGTAAATTGGTCATCACAATGGGCCCCATGTGTGTACGATCAAATGATAAATCTTTCTTGTACAATCCAAGCGCCATGATCACGAAGCGACAATGTGTGAACGTTTGGTTTTTTTTAATCATGATTTATTTATTTATTCACACACACATCCATGTCTGTGTGTTGCAACTTACAAGACGCATATTTTCCTTATACATTTCCTAAAGACAGCACGGATCTTACAGAGGAAGATTTGAATTCTTATGTTGTACAGATACTGGATGTTGGTGTCGGAACGGGAAGGGTCGAGTTTCCTAGTGCCGGCTAAATCTGTGTTCACTATTAAGCCAAGGAGGGTAGATGATGCCATGGTCATTTTCCATCAGTCCTTTGCTTGCAATAATGAAGGAACAATTTAAATTCCTCAACGCTAAGGGCATTCAATCTGACTACGCTCGACACGGTTGAAGGGACCTGCAGGGCGCCAACAGGAGATTAGCGTGGTTTTGTGTTGATGGTGACTGACGAAGGAGTTTTATCGTTGGTCCTGTGAAGACACACATCCAATCCTTTAGAAAGAGTTGAATCTTTGCACTTTTCAGTCAATAGGTAGTCCTAGTAGAAACTCTTAACAAGCAAGGGCGACAGAATCCTGCCCCTCGCAACGTGATTGGTCAAATAATTGAACATACGAAAAGAAGGAACCTGTCAGACTCACTCACTTTTGCTCAGAAGATAATTGTTCAATGCGTTATCTGAACTGTGTTAAAGTTACATTAAAGATGATTGGAAAAAAGGTAAAAAATATATTCTGTTAAGCCACCCACTCCCAAAATGGCTTATTTATATTCTTTATCGCTAGAAAATGAAAGGGCAGGGTGTGAGAATCTTGCGGATAAATACAGACGATCCACACTGTGAGAAATTGGTAGGTGACAACCCCCCTTGTCGTTGGGAGTCGATAGCGCCACCGGGTTAATAAACACTTTCTTCCCAGCGCAAGCACAACCTGGCAACACAACCTGGCAAGCCCATATCTGATACACTCTGACGGTGCTTATCATAGAAAGAACATGCCTTGAAATGTATACATGAAGAAACACACTCTCTCTGTCTCTCTCTCTCTCTCTCTCTCTCTCTCTGAAGGTCAACAGATGTCACACTAAACATCTTCATTGACGCCATGCCCCAGGGAATCTGGTGGCTGCCAATGGTCACACCAAGTATTGGCTGAGCAAGGTTACTTTAAAGCGAGCTTGGAGGTTTACTGATGTTTTCTGCGAGTCAGTTTTTATTTCAGAAGTTAGAAGTTGAATTGAAGGATGTTAAGGTACAGGAAGGAAAGATAAGGAGGAAAATATTCCGGGCGAGACATGCAGGGTGTGAGAGGAGGAAGGAGAGAGACGGATCGTGGCGACACCAGGAGTTGAGCTTGTCATTTAGTACGGGGAGCCTGTTTGAAACTCAGCGGGACCCTAATAGACTTTCCTGGCCATCATGGAAGCCATCTGTAGCTGTCCCGCTCCTGATTGATGAGGACCCCGTCTCCAACATTTGAATTAGATCTGCCAGCCACCGAATGTGTGCGCTGGCCTATTTACATCCTATTACCAAGACGAAAAACCCTTTCCGACGCACGCAGCACACACACGCGCACGCACCACGCACGCACGCACGCACGCACCGCACGCGCAGCGCGAGCGCGAAACACCCACTGATAGATAGATCGGAATGATCAGTCACAGGCAATGCATCTCAAGACTGCGGTTCACCAGGAGTGTGCACGGGCCCAACACACGTGCATAGGCACATTTGTCGATAAATATTCACAGCCCCCCCCTCACCTCACACACACACACACACACACACAGTGATATTTTAATACATAGCCATCTACTGATTCATTCGTTACGGTCAGCACAGTCAGTGGATTCACTTGATTCGCTGTCAGTCCTTCTCCTTTGTTCTCTCAAATCGGTTTGGAGCGCGGGGGGGGGAGGGGGGGGGGGCTAGCACGAGCGCAGCGCTCGCTAACATCGATTAGCTGCTCCCTCTGGTTTAGCTGCTATGGGGTGGGAGGAGCCAGAGAAGCTGGCAGGTGGGGGGGGGGGGGGGGGAGAGTGGGGTGGGCGGGGCTACCGTCAAGGCCGTGTGGCACACCTGGGGGACTGACAGACTCTCACGCGCAGCCTGTCACGCCACGCCTGGCGGAGCTAATGAGAGCCAAACAGATTGAAATGGGCCTGAGCATTGATTTCATACAGTGAATTAAGCACCTTGGTCTGTCTGGCCGCCACCACCTACCGTTCCACGCCAGCGCTGAAATATTGGATTTTAAATAATAACCGGGACTGGTGAATTTATTACCGTCAGGTTTTTTTCTCTCCTTTTTTCCTATATTTTAAAAAGGGGCTATAAACCGTTTATAGAATTTCTAGAAATATTTATATATTTCGATATATACAGTATATAGCTCGTAATATGTTTTAGTCAATTCATTGTATTTAGTCAATTCATTGTATTTTCATTAGTTCAGCCTATATATTCTTTTCTAATCTACCTTCAATGTCATTTTACTAATTTGATTGATTGATGTCTATTTTAAAAAGACAAGCTTCAACATGCACCCTTCGATGCTAGTGTCAAGTCCAACACAATTCCAATATGTGGCGTTGAAGTCAACACACGCATGCACGCGCACACGCGCACACAGACACACACACACACACACACACACACACACACACAACGAAGACAATGATGGCGCTTACCTGTTCCAGTCAATGTGATGTGATTGAGGGCAGCCATCCAATCAGCAGAGAGCATGAGGGGAGAGGGGAGAAGACCAACGGTTAGCACTCAATGAAAATATTTACCAGGCAACAAAAGGCGAGCTGCAGGCAGAGCCACACACACACATACGGTGGCTCCAATGCACGTCAGCGAGAATTATCTGGCTCTTTGTTTGTCAGCGTCTTTGTTTCCTTTGTTTGTGCGACCGCCGGTTTGACTCACGGGTGGATTCATTTTATACGTTTTCTTTGAAAGGTAACAAATGTAATTAATTATTCCGCCTCTCCAAATGTACCACTACAAATATCCCCCTAGAACGACGGCAATCTGTGTCAAGGTTGGCCTACCCTCCTCCAACATTCTCTCTCACTCTCTCTCTCTCAACTCCAGCCCCATAATCAGTCTCTCCCATGGCAATAAGAAAGAAAGATTTCAGACGTCGAGCATCACTCCCAGCCCTCTCCAACCTTCCCCTTCCTTCACAATGAGCCCAAACCAGGTCTCTGTTCTCCTTTAATGAGGTAATTAATAAAAATATGCTGCTGCTCGCCCTCTTTCATTTGTTTCTCGTTCCCCGACATCAAAAAGAAGGGAGAAAAGGGGAGGGGGTGGGGGGGTGGGAGGAGAGACAAGACAAGAGAAGGCCAAGAAAGCAGGTCAGGATGGGAGGAGAGAGAGAGAAAGGGTGAGAGAAGAGCAGAGAATGGATTATCGAGTGATGAAATGCGCTAGCGGGCGCCGAGCGTGTCGGCATAACGGAAAGAGAGAAACCCGTCCTGGTGTCGGGCTGAGAAGCGCCGTATTAACGTCACCGGCAGCCCTGCCACAAATCGCTAACCTTTATTGGCTTTGTCTGTGACGCTACGCGCCGACGACGAGAACACCAAATGAAACAGACAAGCCGAGGAACGCGGAGTACATCGAGACGTAGGAACCGTTATACGGCCCCAGAACGACGTCGTCCAAAAGCCATTAAGGAAGAGGCACACACTGAGCAATGTCTCAAACACCCTGTGAGACATTGGCCTCCTGTTATTGAAACATTCCGAAGAACGGCAAGATTTCTTAATGTTACATTTCTGTATTCTGAGCAAATCTATGACGTTTGTGTACGTTTAGATTCACAGCCAATAGGATGGCTGCCTCAGGATAGCTGGAATCTCATTGGCCAGACTGGACGCAGGCCGACATCAACTGGACATCACAGTGACAGTCCAGCAGTATGAACACCTGTGCCACACATGCTAAAGCCTGGCACCCATTATTACACTGATGGTAACAAAAAAGACCAGAGAGTAAATATACAACAACCTAGACCATGACGTCATCTGCAATTTGTCAACGGTGTGACCAATCCCAAATAGCAAATAACACCATTATGCCAGACCATAACCCATGGAACACATAATCCAGCACAGACCATACGCACACACACACACACACACACACACACACACACACACACACCACACACACACACACACACACACACACACACACACACACACACACACACACACCACACACACACACACACACACACACACACACACACACACTTTGAGAGCAAGAAAGGCGGGGATGACTCGAGGCCTTCTGACAGCACTCTCTGGCCTGGCCTTAATGGCGGTACTTCTGTCTTGCCAGAAAAAAAGGACCATCATAGAGAGAGAGAGAGAGAGACTGAGAGACAGAGAGAGAGAGATTGTCAAGAGAGGAGAGGAACGACGAAAAAAGTTTTGAGCACTTAACTTTAATGACTGTAGGGTGCTTCTTTTTCTACATATCACCCATGGTTGAGGGGGTAGCTGCACCACTTCATAATTAACCCACTGGAGAGGGGGAGAGATGGAGAGAGAGGCAGAGAGAGGGGGAGAGGGATGGAGAGAGCGAGAGAGAGAGAAAGAGAGAGAGGGGGCTAGAGAGAAAGAGAGAGAGGGGAGAGAGGAGAGGGAGAGAGAGAGGGATGGGGGGACGAGAGAGAGAGAAGAGAGAAAGAGAGAGAGAGAGAGAGAGAGAGAGAGAGAGAGAGAGAGAGAGAGAGGGATGGGGGACGAGAGAGAGAGAGAGAGAGAGGAATATGATGAGGATGATGATGAATATTATGACGATGATGAAGAAGAAGTAGAAGTGGGTAAAAGGGGAGATGATGAAAGGAGAAGAAAGGAGGAGTAGAG
Organism: Coryphaenoides rupestris; assembly: GCA_002895965.2. Classification (NCBI taxonomy): domain Eukaryota; kingdom Metazoa; phylum Chordata; class Actinopteri; order Gadiformes; family Macrouridae; genus Coryphaenoides; species Coryphaenoides rupestris. The sequence continues at coordinate 79,078 of PIJE02001496.1, read as the reverse complement.
GGAAAGTCGGGCCGGAGGGCTCTTTTGACAAAACCAAAAAAGTACAGCGCTTAACTCCCAGAGCCCGTGACGCAATACATCTGTGCTCTCATTAGAGCAAAACATACACATTTCAACCGCTTCTGCTGCAAAATGCAAAGTTGTTTTAAACCTTAATGGGGTTTATTATGATGAGGATATGAATATGTAAAAACAAAACCATAACCCAGTTTTACAGCAACAAAAGAAACCGCCGGGTTCCATTCTCCACTCCGCAGGACGGAGAGGGGGGGTTGGTTGGTCCCTGGGATGAGATTTCACACCATTAATGACTTAACTCTTACACAGACAACAACAACACTACTGATCACTACTCCACATAATATGGACCATACAGTCACAGTTGACACAGTTGAGCCCATTTTAGTTCAGTTCACACTGTGTTGTACCAGCAAAGACACGTTCTGCTGCTGACCCCCCATCCCGCGGGGACCCCTGCAAGGTTTCACACTTCCTCTAGCGGCACGTCACACAGCCTTCCACCACCACCACCACCACCACCACCATCACCACCACCACCACCACCACCATCCTCACCCTCACCACCATCACCACCATCACCATCTCGTGCAGACAGGCAGATGGACCAGCCCAACCACACCCCCCTTTTCATCTGCTCGCGCAGCACCAGTGAGCCCGTGGAACAGCGTTCTACCACTTTGCAGGCCTAATTAACTACCAACAGCTGGCTGCAGGCCACAGAGCGCACAGCAAGGCCCTGCAATGTGCACACAGGCCCCGCCAACCACATGGTCATGTTCGTATAGAAATGAGTGAGGAGGCGTGCACACATGCACACCATCCATCGCACACACACACACACACACCATCTATCGCGCGCGCACACACACACCGTTGCACACTAAAGAACCCACTGATTTACAGAAAAGCGGGGATGAGTGCTGCCTGCCTGTCGTGCGGTCGGGTGACGGCGTTTCGAATAGTTACACAAATAACCTGCTTATTCCCGCTCATCTTCCGCGTCACGAGTCCCCCTGGCGGGAGTCCTCCGCCGATTCAGAGCCGACCGGTTTAGTCTCGTTCAGCACGTTCAGTCCTACTTTTTGTTTTCGTAAGAGGCTCCGCGTGAATAATTTAGGCGGTTTTCCGTTGAGTAATGCCTCCGCCGTAGCCGATGTAGCTGTAGCCGCCGCGCTGAAAGTCAATTACATTTCAATTAGCCTTGATGCTAATCCCTCCGTGCTGCGACGGCAGCCTCGCGACATTTGATTTTTTGTTTCCCTTTGCGATATTGTGGCGCCGGTGTGAATTGTGGGTAGATGCTGCTGGGGATGCCACGGGACAAACGGGTGTGTTGTATTTTATTTTATTTTGTAAATAACAACGTGAGAGAGGGAAGGAAAGCAGGCAGCCAGAGGACGAGGAAAGGAAGGAGGAGGTAGGAAGTAAGAGACATAGGAGACATAGATAGGAGGATGCATACAGAGGGTGTGCAGATCCTGGTGAACGGTTGCCAGGTCACACAGAAGCTCCCACTTGATGAGCTTCCATTTGTTTGCATACACACACACACACACACACACACACACACACACACACACACATACACACACACATACACACACACACACACACATATACAGTATACCTTAATACGATGGCCATTAAACGCACCATATCACCATTAGCATTAGTCCTTCAAACTATAACCCCCAAACATCTAACTATAATGGATCTGAATGTGTGTGTGTGTGTGTGTCTGTAATTCGATTTTGTAGACAATCGTACATCTGATCGACTTCACACTTGGTGGGCTCACTGCTGAGCACCCACAGTAGTGCAGTGTTGAGTCGAGCGTGTCGTTGTTTGGGTGAGAAAAGCTCCGACAATACCGGCGGTCACGCAGTTGGCCCGTTTCGAACGGGCAGGGGGATGCTTCCAACGGGCACATGGCTCGTGATGACTATTAATGTTGGACGTAATGTATTCAGAATGGCTCCGATGCAGTCCCTTGTTGAGAGAGAACTGACCGATTGGAATGACGCTTTTTTTTTTTAAGATATGATTGAGGTAAGACATACATTCATTATGCTACGACGAGCCAATTTGCCCTTGCTAGCCCTGGCGATATTAAACTTTCCTAACTAAATGGTTTCAAATGGTTCTGCACACAACACTTAATCGTAATAATTCACTTCGTTTTCATAAATCATAAAAAAATCATAGCCTCTCTAACCCAAGCGGAGTGAGTTAAATATTTAGTCATCGAGCAAAAACATTATTTACATTTCTCCCAGCTCCCGCTCCCCGGCTGATCTTAGATAATTAGTTCACGAGGGTGCACCCCGATGCACCCCTGTCTATTCCTGGCCATCTCCATCACAAACAGCTCATGAATTCCACTCTCTCTGGCTCACTGTGCAAATTAATTCTCAGTTCCGGCCTGACCCGACTTGCCTGTCAGGACACAGTTGTTAATGAGCAGAGACACGGCTTTCCCACACAAAACAGCGGCGTTATTAGTTCAACCATAGCGACTAGAGACACACACGCACGCACGCATGCACACGCACGCACAGATATAGTCTAATAGCCCAGTGGAACCAGAGGTTTCACTGGGCTTCACAGGCTGGGCTGAGGGCCTTGCTGCAGGCGATATGGACATCAAGCACTTCATGTTCCAGCCATGTAGAGCATCCACGCGCCGCTCCATGCATGACTTCACATAGCATAGTAGTGCATTCTTCATTCTGTATTCACATAGGAGGTGATGAATTTAAGGTTGGGAGGTATATAATGTACACAGTGTATTGATTGTATGTGTGCACTGCACTAGTATGGATTTTAACAGCGTTAAGTGATGTCTATACAATTCCGTAGTCGATTGCGGAAGTACGAAAAATGTGCTATTGTAACAGAAAGCTGGCTCTTTAAAGAAAATGAATTAGAGTGGATATCATTTGTATTATATATATACATACACATAGATACATTTTATTTCACTTCCTTTAGGGCTGGACAATATTGCCATATATTGATGCTCTATTTTCGACATGCTCATCACCCAATCAGTCCTACAGTCATTATAACATCCTAAGGGTTTTGGTTTTTTTGGGGGGTTGGGTAAGATTGAATCAATCAATTTTGGATCAATTTTTGTGAGCAACACAAAAATATGTGTTTCACGGAGCTCCATGCCGTGCAGCTCTGTGTCTTCCCTGGTTTTTTTAGTTAACATCCCCAACGCTGCGGTGACCCAAATACAGACCCGGGGCTCTGCCGTGATTGGCTGGCAGTTGACATGTAAGGTCATGTGGTCACAGAATACCAACGGATAGCCATACGCTGTCTCGTGTTGCAGGTAGGATGAACTGGTTCAAACAGAGTACCCGGCTGGCAACATCACGGGAAGAAAGGGGAACTCAAACAGAAGTTGTTTTTTTGCGCAGAGCAGATGTGGCACTTTTAAGCTTGGCTTTCTACCGCCGATCATCACCACGCCCTGATTCACTTGACTCTTGGAAACATGTTATCGCGACGAAGCAGCCCGGGCTTCTGCAGGTAGCTCAAGGTGCTCCTTGTCAACGGGTTTGTGAATGCGGTCGGCGAGGACGGCGGACATCGATTGTCACGGTGGGCACGTGCGCGGCAGAATTGGTGATTCTGTGCACAGCAGGGCCGAGGGTTCTGTGTCAGCAGCAACGGACAGCAGCGGCATTAACACACAAATCCATATACATGCACAACGTTAATATACACACACAGACACACTGGGAGGGCTGTGAGACCAATGGGAGTGTGTTGACACCCCCCTCTCTCTCTCTCCCACACAAGACTCCCAAGGCCATGGTCATGGGGAGTCAAACAGCTGCGCACAGTCCACTAATGCAACTGTGTGTGTGTGTGTATGTGTG
>PIJE02001496.1:7664-70164 GCA_002895965.2 Coryphaenoides rupestris | reverse complement strand
GATCACAGAGATCCATTATCTGCCGCCATCGCCAGCAGTAAATCTATCTCTGCTCTGATGGGAACTGGAGGGAGGGGAATACGCAAACTAAACCAGTAAAGATAGTCATCGCCACCACATAAGTCAGATATGTCTGAGGTATGTTCGTGTTTTTGTGTGTTTGTCTTCGAGGAGATAAACACAAAAACACAGCGGGTCCAAGGGAAAATCTTTCAAAAAGGTCACTAGAAGCTATTTTGGGATTCCATTAAATGTCCGAATCAAATTGAATCCGGTGGAGGAGAGAAAGCTTGACATTTAAATCCTCCGCTAAACTTTCCCTCCTTTTCTTTCTTTTTTTTTTTACGATGTAAAGTGCCTCCATGTGTTTGGGGAGGACTCTAACACACAAGTCATAATGGAAACAATAAAACAGGCCACAAACCTGTAATTATACCACCCCCACGTGACCTCTTGACCTCACAAGTTGGTTCATGGGAGGGCTGATTTATGGCCAATACAGTTCCGTCTTTTAGTCTTTTTGTGTTCATTTGATTAATCGTATTAACGATCGAAAGAAGCCCATTGGTTCTTTTTATTCATTGGAGTGAGCCAATGAAAAAATGTAATGCATAAGGCATCATCTGTTTCTGGGGATCAGGAGGATTCCACGGCAGAAGACCGGAAGATCTGCACCATTAAGAGCACATGCACGCAATACATTTGGACATGTGGTCTAACACTCACACACTGACAGAATTTCAACAAAGAATTATATATACAGTGTATATATATATATATATATATGATCAAATAAATAGATAAATATATATTGGGTGCCAGCTCTGCCACATTAATCTTAACCTACTTTAGGTTTCCACCAATAATCTACATAAATACTCCCCCAATCTCCAAGGAGAGGGATGGCAGGAGACAAATTGCAGGCCCTAGGGCAAAAGTGGGGGGTGTGTCGTGGTGTGTGAGAAAGAGAGAGAATGAAAGAGTGAGAACGAGAGAGAGAGAGAGAGAGAGAGAGAGAGAGAGAGAGAGAGAGAGAGAGAGAGAGAAAAAAAGAAAGAGAGAGAGAGATGATGTGCTGTTTTGGGAGACAATGTGGTCTCACTATATGACAGCATCGTTAAATCTGCATTTATTCTCCAAACTCGTCCTCATCCCCAACACTCGTTCTGCGGCAGGCGCACACGCACAATCTCGCCGCCCCCCCCTCCCTGTCTCTCGGCACCTTAGCTCCTGGAAATGTGCCGGTTTGTGGGAAATCAGGAGAATGTCCTCCTGTACTGCAGCACACACACTCATCTTGAAGTCCTGCCGCAGGCTGCTGTTTCAGCACCCTGTAGAGCACCTCTTCAGTTTTCACTGCAGGTCAACCTGCCTACAGCTACAGCCCGCACACATAGTACCAATACTAATGAGAGTATACTTATGCTAAATAAGACACTGCCCTGCTGTGACTAGTAATACTTCTTAGTTGCAACAAATTGGGCCATTAACTAGCGACGTATTGCTGTTGAAGTATATTACTACAGTAGATAGCACTGGAAAAACATTTCGAGTGCTTGCAATCTATCACTGCTACTACTAGTTATGTCCATCCTAGGGTTGAGTTTTTTTTTTTTTTGTTTTTTTTTTTTTTTTTTCTTTTTTTGGGATTCCATTAAATGTCCGAATCAAATTGAATCCGGTGGAGGAGAGAAAGCTTGACATTTAAATTCCTCCGCTAAACTTTCCCTCCTTTTCTTTCTTTTTTTTTTTACGATGTAAAGTGCCTCCATGTGTTTGGGGAGGACTCTAACACACAAGTCATAATGGAAACAATAAAACAGGCCACAAACCTGTTAATTATACCACCCCCACGTGACCTCTTGACCTCACAAGTTTGGTTCATGGGAGGGCTGATTTATGGCCAATACAGTTCCGTCTTTTAGTCTTTTTGTGTTCATTTGATTAATCGTATTAACGATCGAAAGAAGCCCATTGGTTCTTTTTATTCATTGGAGTGAGCCAATGAAAAAATGTAATGCATAAGGCATCATCTGTTTCTGGGGATCAGGAGGATTCCACGGCAGAAGACCGGAAGATCTGCACCATTAAGAGCAACATGCACGCAATACATTTGGACATGTGGTCTAACACTCACACACTGACAGAATTTCAACAAAGAATTATATATACAGTGTATATATATATATATATATATATATATATATATATTATATGATCAAATAAATATATATTGGGTGCCAGCTCTGCCACATTAATCTTAACCTACTTTAGGTTTCCACCAATAATCTACATAAATACTCCCCCAATCTCCAAGGAGAGGGATGGCAGGAGACAAATTGCAGCCCTAGGGCAAAAGTGGGGGGTGTGTCGTGGTGTGTGAGAAAGAGAGAGAATGAAAGAGTGAGAACGAGAGAGAGAGAGAGAGAGAGAGAGAGAGAGAGAGAGAGAGAGAGAGAGAGAGAGAAAAAAAGAAAGAGAGAGAGAGATGATGTGCTGTTTTGGAGACAATGTGGTCTCACTATATGACAGCATCGTTAAATCTGCATTTATTCTCCAAACTCGTCCTCATCCCCAACACTTGTTCTGCGGCAGGCGCACACGCAAATCTCGCCGCCCCCCCCCCCTCCCTGTCTCTCGGCACTTAGCTCCTGGAAATGTGCAGGTTTGTGGAAATCAGGGAATGTCCTCCTGTACTGCAGCACACACACTCACTGAAGTCCTGCTGCAGGGCTGCTGTTTCAGCACCCTGGAGAGCACCTCTCACTGCAGGTCACACCGCCTACAGCTACAGCCACGCACACAAGTACCAATACTAATGAGAGGTATACTATGCTAAAAAGGACTACTGCCTGCTGTGACTAGTAATACTTCTAGTTGCACGATTGGTGCCATTACTAGCGACAGTATTGCTGTTGAATATTACTATATAATAGCACTGGAAAAACATTTCGAGTGCTTGCAATCTATCACTGCTACTACTAGTTATGTCCATCCGTTTTACTAGGTGCGAGTATTAAAATTGCTAAATAAATCCAATCCTACTCCTCCCGAATTGTACTCTATACAAGTTCTACCAAGTAGTAGTAGTAGTAGTAGTAGTAGTAGTAGTAGTAGTAGTAGTAGCAGCAGCAGTGAGCAGGTATAGCAGCCAGCTATATACCCCAGAGCTGGGCAGCTGGTGTATTGAGCAGAGACAGAGCAGGAGGAAGCCCAGAGAATCATGCGGGGTCAATTTCCAATTTGCGGCAGAGAAAACGTTTTTTTTTGTTCGGCCCGAGTTGCCAGGTACACGGCGGGGAGAGGTGTAGCCGTCTCCACATATATAGCCTCCATCCTTCAAACACCTGGCTCCCCTCTCTCTGCCCACCGCCCATCACCACCAACAACCCCCCGCCTTCCACACACACACGCGCAGACACACACATGAGAACACACAAGCGCACACCACACACACACACAGAACCCAGCGCTGTCTCGATGTCGAGTTAGTTCTGCCTTCATCCGGCTGCTCAAGTGGAACACGTTCCATTACAAGCATATAATCTCATATGTGACTCACACGCACACACACCGACTCACTGCTGTGTTTTCCCACTTTTCGCCGATCCCGAGGTGGGATATGTATTTCTATATATAGCAGGGTTTCCCCTGAGCCCCTTACCAGGAGCTCAGTTTTACCCATTTTCCAACCAAAATTTGCATGTATATTTTTTAAACGCAAGGAAAACCCGCTAAAAATAGACAGTTGACTCCTTTCCCATTGTCAGTAGATGAGGATGCCTTTCTTTTTTTCTAGTGTGTCACGTTCAATGCGCCGGCAAACAGGGTTAGTAAACGGTGCAGAGCAGCATGTAGGCAGGAGATAATATTGCGGTCGTGACGATTGCGGCCGAGACAACAAAAAGTCGCAGACGAGTCATAGCATCGCGCCGGAAATATTCATGTTTCTAATGAAGTCATTTGTCTGGGGAATGAACACCAATTGTCTCTCCCACTAAAGACAAAAGCCAAAGCAAGAAGTAGCTTGCAATAATAATAATAATAATAATAATAATAATAATATATAATTCACAATAATTTCAAGTGTTGTACAGGTCTTAAGCTTTATTGCCATAGTATCACAAAAAAAACAGTTGTGGGATGTCATCTCAGGAAGACAATACTTATATCGGCCGATATCGTTGTGTTGTTGTTGATGTTGTTGTGTGTAGCATGGCAGTTAAGAGCATTAACCAGGGGAGATGCTTGTTTTATGCCTAACATTTGACACATTGGATTAAAACATTATTTATTTATGCAGTTTTACTGTTATTATACCACTATGTTCCATGTTTGCTCATGTCGTGCACCGCTAAATGATCTGGCATTTAGGCTACACTGTGAAGACATGGATTACAATGACTTAAATACGCGGTCATTTTGTCGCTAATAGACAGCCATCTATACAGAATTAAACTCTGCAAGGAAGTACAATTTATCGCCATGTAGCCCAATACGTGGTTAATAGCGTTGCCTTGAGGAGGTCATTGTTTTAAGTCGTAACATCCCTACGTTACACGTTGCCAACAGGATTAGCTTGTGGGCATCTCCGCGGATGAGAAAGGTCTCGGCGCCACATGGAACATAGACAGCAATCAAACTTCAACCCCCCACGCACCCCCCCCGCCCCCTTCGCCCGCTAGGCAAGTGGTAACAGACCGTCTGACTGAGGATATACCTGCTGACTGCAGCACACACACACACACACACACACACACACACACACACACACACACACACACACACACACACACACTGTCTGGCACCGAGCCCCCCTTTAATATGACTGCCAAGCGTTTAACACACACACACACCACACACACACACACACACACACACACACACACACACACACACACACACACACACACACACACACACACACACACACACACACACACACACACACACACACACACACACACACACACACACACACACACACACACTCACACTCTAATGTACACAGGCAGTAGGTTAAAGTTAACCGGTCCAAATTTACAGCGTTGAACATCTGCTGTTGTGTGCTGTGATGCTCTCTACCAATCCATCCAGTGATATTCCACAGACGCCTAGATCCTATCAACACACACATCGACACATGCATGTATTTCGTTCAAATAAATTACTACAAAATACAGAAAAAAATCGATCACCTGACTAATACAACCCGACTTCTTTGTTGCTCATTTAATCGCAATGCAGCCGAGGAGTGAAATTCCTCCATTAGCTCGCACCCCCGGGCGTGTTAGAACTTAAACATGTGGCGGTGGTGGTGGTGCTGGTGGAGGTGGTGGTGCTGGTGGTGGAGGTGGCAGACACAAAAGGGATTCCCCGCAGTCTGTCTGGGTGCTGATGGAAAAGTGGAACACAGGTTCATCCGCATCGTGATGGAAAGGCTGGGGGGGGGGGGGGGGGGGGGCGGTAAGCTATATATACGGATGGGGCTTTAGAGGGATCTGGGATGCAGCAGACAGGAGAGAGTTAAGCTGCCATTGCTCTACATAACGCAGCCCAATGGGATGGGTGGGGGGGTGCAGGAGGGGGGGGGAGGTGAGATAAGGTTGTGGCTTGGTGTGTGGTGTGTGTGTGTGTGTGTGTGTGTGTGTGTGTGTGTGTGTGTTGTGTGTGTGTGTGTGTGTGTGTGTGTGTGTGTGTGTGTGTGTGTGTGTGTGTGTGTGTGTGTGTGTGTGTCGGTGTGTGTGTGTGCTCACAACTCCAGCCTTTATTCCGACAAATCCCACTGCACACAAACAAAAGATCCCTCACACTCTAGTGTAAACTGTACACACACAAGCACACGCACACACAGACACACACACAGACACACAGACACACGCCTGCAGCATTCCCTTCTCCCGGAGTGGGTCCCCCGGGTAGAATACTGTTCTCTGTAATCCCAGGAACCATAGCTGGGAGAGACATGGTAGGAATCGATCCGTGTCTGTGTGGAAGTCCCCGTCTGTCTGTCTGTCTGTCTGTCTGCCTGTCTCTCCAAGACTCTGTCTCACTCGGTTTTAGCTCCAGGTTGCTTCAGAGCTCATCAATGGTGGCAGCTGCATCAGAGTGTCGACCGAATGAGCTGGATCTGCAAACCATGGTGAGCTGGATCTGCAAACCATGGTGAGCTGGATCTGCAAACCATTACTCCCCCACACCACCGCACCCACTTCCAAAATACTTCATATACATGCAGCAGACCCCGAACCAAGCACAGAGAGTGTACAACTACAACTTTCACCAGTATGTTTACTCCAACCGTGGTGGGGTGGGGTGGGGTGGTTTAATAGGGAAAAAAAAGCTTGATTATGCGTTAAAAATAAAGCAACGGTGAAGAAATGCAGGCCTTCACTGATCGACTGGTTTTGGCACAGAGCCGCACGGTTTAGCACCTGAGGGTGTTACAAGTTAAAGGAATACAATTTGGCATCCTCAAAAAATAATAACAGCGCTTATGAAAAGAAAAAAAACATGGAAATATATGAATAATGGCTCTCGGATTGCAAGTCAGCAGGACTGCGTTACGACACATAGGGGGAGGGGGGGGGGGGGGTCATTTAACGTTCATAATCTAAAAGAGGTCGTGTTATTTTATTTAGGGACTGCACCTCGGGCGGGAAATGCGAATATATTCCTGTTATTGCCTCTTCCCGAGAGCACTGTCATATTAGCATGAACAAACTATCAAACGAAACGGCAACACGGAGATGCAGCCTTCCGGGGTATTATTGTGAATATACAGCACATCCCCCTGGTGCTATTTGGGGCAGCCTGAGTGCTACATGTGTGCAACGGGAGGAGGGGGGGGGATTAAGATTAAAACAATAATCGACAACCGAGGCAGTCACTTTAAACCGGCGGTGTGGTTTAAAGGTTGCCTGCTTCTTGGGTTTTCCCCCCGTCTGAAACACGAGCCAGATTCACCGGGTCTAGTGGGGTGATTGTTCACGCAGACCGCATCGCGCTGGTTGTTCATTATCATTTCATCCGGCCCAGATATCTCGCCGTGGCCTCGGAGAGCTTGCCGATATACGATAAAAGGTGGCGGCGACAATATTATCACCTGTGATGGAGGAAAGGAGAATCCGCACGGCAGCAGTGGTCTGATTTCCATTAGAATGCATAATTCAGCAGTTTCAACCCCCCACCCCCCCCCACAGAGCGACCGGGCCGACGGAAACGATCAAAATAGAGCGGTTATCGTTTAAATAATCAGTCTTTCTGCCAGAACATTTAGGAGATATACTTGCCGTTGCCGTCAAGGGATTTTGAGTCGGTCTATCAAACGCTCAGGCAAATCACGGCTGTACTGGCAGGTTTTTTTTTTTTCTTAACACAAATTGATTCCATGAAACCTGACTCATGGAATTACTTTCTTATCCGCCCACCCCTAGCCTGCGGTGCCGTTCCATGGTGACCAGCTCTCCATGTGTGGGTATGTTATATATGTTGTGGGTATTAAACACATAAAGTTGATATAAAGGGAGCAAGAGAGGGAGTGAGGGTGAGAGAGAGAGAGAGACACTCTCTATGAGTTATGGTAGGTGTTACTTATGGTAGGGGGGGGGTGGGGGGTGAGGAGAGAGGGTCCTACAAGGAAGAAAACCCGGGAGAGAGGTAGTATCCCCTCGCTAAACTAGCAGTCTGGTTGTGAGCTGCCTATTAGACACCCCCACCCCCACCCCCCCCCCCCCCCCAACTCATCTTTTCTCAGTCAGCGTTTTCCGGTTTCCTGTGGCTGACCTTCGATGTGGGAAATTCACTGCGCATTCTTCATTTCACACTGCATTCGGCCAGCGAAGCCAGCATGTTTAAATATAGGCTGCATCATTTGGGATTTGATTGTTGCTATTCCCTGACTCTCTCCCTCTCTCACACACACACCACATTGTTGTTCAGTGTTCTCATTCTTGGAACCAGGCGACTACCAGACGGCCTGTAAACAGCAGGAGGACCTTCCTGCCACATCTGGGAGATGCATACGTGCTCCTCAGAACCACATGAAGGCAGTGGCCCACAACGGATCGTGAGTGGACCTTTCCCCACATCGGATTCACGATTGTGCAAAAAGTAGGCCTATGCCCCCTAATGACAACTAAAATAAACATTTGGATTAATGTCATTAGTTTTTTTTGTTTTTATTCAACTTCATTCATTTCATTCTGCATACAGGACATTGGCCTTCGATGCTCCAGCCTAGAGTTCCTGGCGGGCAGAGGTACGTACCCGGATCCCGGGGCTTACCCGCCTGGTGAGCGCGCCATGGGCAACGGGGCCCTCTAGACCCACACTCGATCCCTCCCGGGCCCGTGACAGAGGTGACTGATGGATGCTTTAATGAAACTTTCATCACGTCGGTCCGTCAGATGGATTAACGTCGCTTTGCTACTAATGGCTCCTCCTAAATCACTGCCACTGTCACGGAGGACGTGCACTATAGAAGGGCACACACACATGTGCACGCACACGCACACAAGTGTAAAAGCATGCGTGCTAGTCCTCGACCAAGTATTCTCGCCGAACGCGATCTACGTCTACGCCATTAGAAGTGAAGCTGCTATTGATGTGGTATTGAAGTTCATAACAATCACCTGTGGGTGAGCAGGTCAGCGTATTGCTGTCAATCAATGCTAAACACTGCTTTTATCATAGGATGAAATAGGAGCAACCACTTCATGCGAGCACTCAACTTCAGACCTATAGGATTGCTCCAGCTGTGACCAGCAGCTAGTCGTTTTGCACGTCAGCTGGGCTGCAAAGGAATAAATGAATGAATGAATGAATGAATGAATGAATGAACGAACATAATAACCACAGGAAACACTGAGCAGCAGTGCTTAATAAAAGGCTTTCCATCCACACACACACACATACACAACACACATAGACTCCTCTAACCTAACATTCCGATGTGTAATTGCCAAATTGAATTGCCGTGCACACACAGTGAAGTCCCATCTCACGGACGCTGCCGCGGTCCCGTAATTGGTGGCGATCCCCACGAGGCGTACATGTTGTTTCTTCCTCCAGTGGCACATGACCCGGGCGGCCGTCATGACAAACGACGTGACCGCCAGCAGAATAACACACGAGCGGACAAGCGCTCCCTAATCCCATTCCAAAGTGCCCAGAGCCACACCGAGTCATGGAAGCGCTTAGTTACTTGCCAAAGGCCTCCTGTGCTTAATATTTCCCACCACACACACATGCACACGCACACACACACACACACACACAAATCAATCGGGGAAGTGACAGTCTCTACTCCACTACACACACACACACACACACACATAGGGCAGCATCTTTCATCGGTTTGTAACAGAGGAGAGCACGGACGTCCTCGAGATGGAGTGATGACTCGCGGTCAACAATTCGTATCACTCATTGACTGACACACACACACACACACACACACACACACACACACACACACACACACACACACACACACACACACACACACACACACACACACACACACACACACACCACACACACACACACACACACACACACACACACACACACCCTCTACTCTTGTCCTCTCGCTCTCTCTCTCTACAATCTCTTTTGGGTTCCTTTACCATTTCAAGGCAGTAGACCTTTTAGTTCTTAGTGTTATGAGTGTCATCTGTGTTTGTCCTGCGGTGAGGGCTCTGTGAAAAGCTCTATTGTAATCCTGATGCACTGCAGTCGTGCCCCGCCTGGAGTGGGACCGTGGCCGTCAGAGTCAGACCAGTACAAACAGAAGGATATTCCCTTTGAAAAATGCAAGAGGAAGCATTTTTTCTCACTTGGCTCCATTGAATATTAGTCCTATATATCCAGTACATATATATTGTTTTTGAAGATTGGGACATTTAAAGAATATCCCAGCCCCAATATTTTACTCTGAATTGATTTGATCTCTTTATCAAATCCACATTTCATCTTTGTTCTAGTAGTTTTGTTTCATTGAGTTCTCGATTAAGGTTTGATTCAAGTTAAATTACAGAGACATGATACAAGGAAAAAGTCAAAGAGAGAGAGAGAGAGAGAGACAGAGAGCTAGTCCGGGGGTCTGCGGGTGCTGTGTGTTTTTGGAGAGGCGTACATCGCGAGGTACCCACATCTCATTCTTCATGTTCAGAAAGCCCATTGTTGGGCCGAGGGGACAGCAGCCAATTATGGCCGACCTCCCATCGAGAAGTACTGTAAGAGAAAGCTTCAGTCCCACACAATCGGGGGAGAGAGAAAAAAGAAACCCTAGCTCTTCTGGGCCGGCTAATTGCGGGGCTTGCTGCACTCACTACAGATGGCAGCTGGGAGGGAGGGAGGGAGAGGGAGAGAGACAAAGATGGAGGGAGAGAGAGAGAGACTGATAGAGAGTGGTAGACAGAGGGATAGAGAGAGGGAGAGCAACCCTGGAGCCCAGAGAGGACAGATGGACAACAGCGCATCGCAGACGGTCATCCTGGTCATCATAGACGATTACCAACCTGGTGGTTTATCGGATGCACATCTTCTCCTCTCTTACTTTCTCTCTCTCCCTCCCTCCCTCCCTCCCTCCTCCCCCCCTTCTTTGTCTGGCTTAGTAGTAGCGGCCTATATCCACCCAGCCACCAGCACCATGACCAGTAGGGGGGGGTGGGTGTGCCCAGCCTTAATCTGGCCTCTAATCCCAGCTCTAGTCAGACAGTCCTGGGGAAGACTGGTACAATGTTGGGGGGGAATCAGCCGGGATTACTCCCAGTGACTGCAGGGGCCGGGGGCCCAGGGGGTAGGGGGTGGGGTTGTGTGTGTGTGTGGGGGGGGGGGGGTGGAAGTGGGGCATGTTTGTCACACTGCTTTGGTTTCACTGCAGCATGGTGCACAACAGAACAGAGGATTAAAATATATCGTAATAATAATAATGTTGCGCATGACTGTGACAGGGGTTGGCTACAAGGTATGGCTCCCCTCATCCCCTTGTATTTGTATTGGGAGAACAAACTCCTTACATTGTTGATAATCGTACTGATTGACTTATTGATCTACGCTTTTCGCACCTTGTGGTTTCTCATGTTGCTATGTAAACCAGCAGGACTGGGGACAGGTGGTAGGTGGGGGGGCGTGTCTGTGATTGGATGAGGAGAGATAGAGGGTCATGACCCTCATTACACCACCTGCCAGATGGCCTGACACTCGAGAGAGAGAGTGTGTGTGTGTGTGTGTGTGTGTGTGTGTGTGTGTGTGTGTGTGTGTGTGTTCAGAGGGACAAACACATGGTGTTTTTACCCCAACAGGTACAACCACTGCATGTAGGGTGCGATATATGTCATGTCCAGTCAGAGATACAGTCATGACCCTTATACTGGACTGGATAGGCAGCATCTCTATTGATTTGGTACAAGCTTAGAGCTAGCAGTAGACACACACACACACACACACACACACACACACACACACACACACACACACACACACACACACACACACACACACACACACACACACACACACACCACACACACACACACACACACACACACACACACACGGAACAGTATAAAATAATAGGATGTTTGTGTGGGTTCTATGTGGCATTGTGGGTGAGGGGGAGAAAAGAGGGAGGGAGGGGGGGAGGCAGAGTCAGATCGATCCCACGGTTAAGTTTTCCTTGTTTAACCCTTCTGACGCAGGCCTCAAGCAACGACACACACACACACACACACACACACTCTCTCTACCCCTCCCCCTTTAATGTATTCAGTGAGATGCTATTCATTGGGGGCCTGAGCTGTGCGGGTGCTGGATCCATGCCTGTGTGCTCTGCATGTGGTGAAGCCGCCGATAGCTGGGAGAGGTGATGGGGGAGGGAGAGAGGGAAAGGGAGAAAGAGAGAGAAAGAGGGAGAGAGAGAGTGAGAGAGAGAGTCCCTGTGCTAAAAATATGGCACAGCATCTGAGTGAGTCATACAGCCATTTTTCTGGCTCTGGACGGCTGCCAACAAAAACACACACACAAACACACACACACACACACACACACACACACACACACACACACACACACACACACACACACACACACACACACACACACACACACACACACACACACACACACACACACACACACACACACACACAGCAGACAAGACAGTGCTTCAAGCTAAACTGGAATCTAGAGAGAGCAAGAGAGAGAGCGACAGAGAGAAGGAGAGAAGAGAGGAGAGGGTAGGCGGGACATAAAGAGAGTGTGTGTGTGTGTGTGCGTGTGTGTGTGTGCGCATGTGTGTGTGCGAGGAGAGAGAGAGCGAGCGAGCGAGAGAGAGAGAGTGAGAATGGGAGAGAGAGAGAGAGCGAGAGAGAGAGAGAGTGAGAATGGGAGAGGGGGTTTAGGAGTGAGGGGGATAGAGATTGAGAAGGGAGGGGTGAGTTTTCTGGGGTGCGCCGAATGAAAAGCTAGTGGGGGGATGGGAGAGGAGATGAAGGGAGGGAGAGAGAGGGTGATGATGGGACTCGTAAAGAGAGCGTGGGGGTGGGTGGTGTTGGGGGGGGGCGGGGGGGGGGGAGGGGGGCGGTAGAAACCGAGAAGCAGAGGGAAAAGGAGAAAAAATATGTGACAGGTTTTTGGGTTTTGTTTTTTTTTAATCAAGTGTGAACAAAAAAGGAGGGAACTGATGAAGTGGCAGGACTACCTATCCGTGATGACAAGGCAGGCATGTCCACGCCTGAGGGCCCACTGATGATGTAATCATCTGTTAATTGGACCCAATTATGCACCAAGGCCGTGATTGGAGCTTGAGACACAGCCAATTAGATCTCACAGTACATCAGCACACCATCTCTTCCATTGGCAAAGTAAAGGCATGGTACAACTGGGGCCCAGTGAAAAGCCAGTTCCTGTAATCGATCAGGACTCGGTTCTTCATACGCAGGTGTCCCAGGCCACAGCCACTTCCATGTCGATGCAAAGCGTTTCTCACACACACACACACACACACACACACACACACACACACACCACACACACACACACACACACACACACACACACACACACACACACACACACACACACACACACACACACACACACACACACACACACACACACACTTTGGCTAATGTGATGATCAACTGGGGACAGAGGAAACAGCTGGCCTCCACTTATATTCCAGTAACTCCAACATCGGATGCACTCCACGGAGGCAGCTAGCGATCGGCGCTGCGAGGCTAGGAGGATAAGACGTGGTTGAGACGACGTTGAGAAGGGTCTTTATAAGGACCCGGGCGGACACTTTATCCTGAGTGACTGGAGATGAGAGCGGGAACCAGGCTAAGCATCATAATCATCACCACCACCACCGTCACCCCTACCACCAGCAGCTGTCCAATGGACGGCAAACTAGTAAACGGCGGCTTGATGCGCCACCCCTCCCCAAAGCCACACTGTACTTCTTATTTTTAATTCGATTTAACAAGATGGGAAATGCGTAATCCAAAATAACATCGTCACCCTGCTGCTATGGTGTATGGCACGTTATGCATGCGTGTGTGTGTGTGTGTGTGCCATAGACGCAAAAGGACAGTACACCCACACAGTACACACTCTACACACAGAACGATATGTCTGCCGGCCATTATGCCAAAGGGCAAACACCCATCAGAACCTGCCTGCTTTGACTTTTTTCCCCATCACGTCCATGTTTATGGTTCTCTCTCTCTCTCTCTCTCTCTCTCTCTCTTCTCTCTCTCTTCTCTCTCTCTCTCTCTCTCTCTCTCTCTCTCTCCTCTCTCTCTCTCTCTCTCTCTCTCTCTCTCTCTCTCTCTCTCTCTCTCTCTCTCTCTCTCTCTCTCTCTCTCTCTCTCCTCTCTCTCTCTCTCTCTCTCTCTCTCTCTCCTCTCTCTCTCTTCTCTCCACCTTCAGCTTGTTTTACTGCAGACGCAGGCCACTCGCGTACATCCGAGCGTGACAGCGTGTCCTGGGCCACAACAACAAGCAGCCCACTGAATGATTCAACACAGAGGGGAGAGGAGGAGGAGGAGGAGGAGGAGGACAGGTCTTCTGGAGGGAGTGTGCACATTTAGACCATGTTGTTGACTTGCAAGCAGGAGGAGGAGGAGGCCGCTCTAGTTTTCAGCCAGCGAGGTGGCGGGAGATAAGGAGGAGGCAGGAGGACGAGGAGGAGGAGGAGGAGGAGGATGAGGAGCGCGTGTGTGTTGGGGGAGGGCGATTGAAGGAGAGACTGAGAGGAGGGAAGTATGGATGGATGGAGGAGAGGAGAGGGAGGAGAGAGAGGAGAGAGGCTGAGCGAGGAATGGAGTAATGCCTTGATTAATGACCCATCGAGTCCAAGTTCACGGCTGATAAAACTGGTGTTCACGGCACCAAAGAATGGGGCTTCCAGTAACCGTGCATGTACACACACACACATATGCGCACGCGCGCACACCACACACACACACACACACACATACACACACACACGTCAATAACAAGGGGGTGCTTTAATACGATCTGTTATATGTAGCCCACACCCACACACACATTTTGATTAGGATCAATCAAATGTCACCAAGGATCTCTGACCTACTCACTCTCTCGCAATATATAAAAGACTCTAAACACTCTCACACACACACACACACAACACACACACACACACACAACACACACACACACACACACACACACAAACAGAGCTCACAGTGGTAAACCATGGCTACGCAAGTGTAATGCGGTGTAATTCCACAAATAATGCATTGCAACGGAGGCCTCCACCGTCCCTCTCTGACGACAGCAGGATTCCTCTCAAAGGCGGGAGCAGGGAAGCCGTCATGTGTGTGTGTGTGTGTGTGTGTGTGTGTGTGTGTGTGTGTGTTGTGTGTAACGTGAATGCTTGAGTGTGTCTAACTGCGTATGCATGTGTGAGCACGTAACTGCATATGCGTGTGTGCGTCTTTGAGTGCGTACCTGCATACGCGCGTGTGTGCGCATGAGACTGCATATGAGACTGCAACTGCGCATGACCATACGAGTGCATAACTGTGTGTGTGTGTGTGTGTGTGTGTGTGTGTGTGTGTGTGACGACATATGCGTGTGAGTGTGTAACTGCGTATGTGTCCGCAGAGAGAGGTAGTGAGCAGGATCTGCCGTAATGCAGCAACTGCAGCCCAGCGCAGGCGCCACTCTCGCCACACTGCAGGTTCCAGTTCCAGTCAGAGGCACTGCTCCGTAACACACACACACACAACACACACACACACACACCACACACACACACACACACACACACACACACACACACACACACACACACACACACACACACACACACACACACACACACACACACACACACACACACACACACACACACACACACACACACGCGCGCGCGCACACGCACACACACCGCATTATTCACAGCACGGGATGTCACAGGATCAGGAGGCATCAGGACAGAAAGAAGCAGTGAGGAATCCTTTAAAAAAATTTAAAAAAACACACTGATAACACTGATGATGCAAAGAAATTTCAGGACGCGTCAAATTGTGAAAGTAATCTCGATTTGATATTTTTCTTGATAGTGTGGCTCTAAACTTGAGCCTTAACCCTCATCCTCCTCACCATCATCATCCTCCTCCTCCAGCAATGTGATTTGAGTGACAATCCTGAATATGACATGCAATTATCTTTTTAAAACAGTATTTTATTTGTTGTATTACTCGCCATTTACTTGCCATTGCCCCTTCCAATTTGAACATGCATCATTCCATTAGAGACTGCTAATAGCATATTTGACTCGTAAACTAGCAAGAAAGATTTTTACATTAACGGCTAGTAGGCCTACCATAAAGATGCATTTTTCACACATGACCCTAAATTCCATGTGGCTGAGGTTGCCTCGGTTACCGCCGGGTCCCATCCCATCAAAGAGGCTGAGTCTAAGCCCTGCACCAGTGGGATTAGTTAGGATGGAGCCTGCGTGGAGATAATGGTAAAACAGACATGAGGCTTGTATACACAGACGGGCAGGAGGGGCAGTGCTCCGTCAGGAAGGAAGGACCAGCTCTTCAAATTATAATCCACCACCACCACACCACCACCACCACCTACCACACCTCACTCACACCACCACCACCATCATAACCATCACCACTCACCTCACCACTCACCACTCAACACCACCACCTCACCACCAACTCCAACACAACACACCACCACCCATCATCACCATCACTCACACTAACCACCACCACACCAACTCCACCACCACCACCCCCACCAAATGCCTCACTGCTGTATGGTGCCAGTGCTGGTGATTCGATGCGGATGGGGAAAAGGATTGCTTTTGGAATGGGATGAAAAAAAAGTTATAAAAGTTTCAGAGTGAAAGCAAAAAAAAAAGAAAAAAGATTTGAGCCACGATGGTAGAGGGGATTTATACTCCATTTCCGTTTTTGGCTGCAGGAGGTGGTGGGCAGGACCATCAGGGGGCTTATCTGCAGCCATAACCCATTACGGTTTGATTACAGACGATTGATTGAGGTGTTACACTGGTCTCTGTTGAATATGGCCGCCTGCATATGAAGTGAGCGGTCTTGGCTCGGCTGGCAGGGCTATCAGCGCCGCCGACAGCACCGGGGGGGGTGTGGTAGCGGTTGGTGGGGGGGCGGAGATAAGTGAGGAGATGGCAGATAAGCACGGGACCGGCCCACTGGACCGACCGGGCCAATCCTCCCTCCCGCCGGGCAGGTGTGAGTCACGTCTGCAGACAGACGTGGTGAGGTGAGAGAGAGAGAGAGACAGACAGAGAGAGCTAGAGAGAGAGACAGAGAGCGAGAGAGAGGGGTTTCATGCTCAGTAGTGAGTGATGTAGCGCCGGTTAGCTTCTCATTCCGCGCGCCTGAAGCGGCGCTCCGGGAAAAGACTGGCATGGAAGAAAAGGAGCCGGCGGGGGGTTGGTGGGGGGGGGGGGTAGGTGGGACAGAGGGGGAGGGGCGGAGGGGCTGGGAGGAAGGAAAGCAAGCGATTTCTGCAGCCTTTGGCTAATTAGATTTTTCCCGAGGAACACATGTTGCCACCCCATCCTGCTCCCCCCCCCCGCGACTGCCCCCGCCCCAACCCCCAACCCCCCCCCCCCAACCCCAACCCCCCCCCCTCCACACACACACACTGCATAAGTTCCTCTTTCAATCTATTTATTCCAAATCCGTACCACGGGGACTACGCTTAAATATGCCAAACCACACCACAGAAGCAGCAGCTTGGTAAATATAAACAGTCTTTACAGTCTATGGTCTTTACAGCTATGGTCTTACAGTACGGTCTGCGGAGAAGGACGGGGGCGAGCGTCCGCGAGGGGCCAGATCTGAGGATAAGGGGTATCAGCCGCGCTCAGGCTGTGAGCCTCACAGCATCTCTCTCTGCTCTAACCGCCTCGCCACTCGGCCCGATAAGGGCTGATGATTGTCGGCGAGAGAGAGAGAGAGAGGGGAGAGAGAGGGGGAGAGAGAGAGAGGGGAGAGAGACACCATGTTGTTGCCGCCGCCGCCAGCCCTGTGGGAGTTCAAGCCTCATCTCCCTGGCTCTCTGCTGCGCTCCCACGGATATACATGGAGGTCATTAACGCAGTGACACGCACACTCTGACCGGCTACTACTACTACTACTACTACACAAGTACGTATGTTGTGAGGATCGGCAACAGCGTAACACCAATATCTGCTTACACACACACACACACACACACACACACACACACACACACACACACACACACACACACACACACACACACACACACACACACACACACACACACACACACACACACACACACACACACACACACACACCGTAGATGCTCGCCAGCAGTCAGGCAACAATTAAGGCGCGGAGTGTTGGCACGCTACAGGAGTTGATTAAAGCTCTCGCTACCACACAATAAACATAATTGACTGGGGATCGCGCGCAGAACACAGGGAGGCTGCGTGTACTGCAGGCATAATGGGGCTGGGATAGGGGTGGGGGGGGGGTGGCGGGTGGGAGAGAAGTCCCCCGAGATCAGAGAAATCACTCCGACATCATCATACAGTTCGGCTTGCTAGGGAAGGCTGCGTTGGTATACATGCATGTCTGTCTGAAGATCGGAGGTTCTAATGAATAGAAAGAGGAAGAAACAGCGGACGAAATGTGTCATGTTGTGCGGATGATGTTGATGCATTTGGCTCTCTCCCTTAATAAAAGCCATGAGATAAACAGGTCACAAATCGACCCAATAGAATGCTACGCGTGCTAATAATAAATAAATAAAGCTGCCCCTTTAGCTGTAAACACTGTAAATAGCGTGGATATTTGATTCTTTCCCTTCGATTGTGATATTTGTGATATTTGTATTGTTCTGTTGCACATTCCGCTGGGCATCGCCACTTTCATTTCACTGCATATCCTGTAATCCTGTATGTGACATTTAAACTTATTGAATCTTGAATCTTGCAGCTTTGTATCATTGCTTAAGTACCATTAAATGCTCTGGTCAATTATTCAAAAGAAACCTTTAAACATTTAGGGACTGGATAAATAACGGCTCTGGTCTGAGAGCGTAAAGACTCTAAAAACTTTAAATCTACGCCGAGTTTCTAACCCCAAAGACAAATGCGCCTTTCACGAACTCGCTAAATATTTTAGCAGCTCGTAGGTTTGTAACTAGCACTGGGACGTGTTAATGAGTGACGGACAGCCACGGGCAAGAGGAGAGAAAAGAAAATACAACCAACTAGAGGTTCGCTGACTGCAAGCTCCAGGCAAAGATGTGAATGAGCTTAGAACGTGCGCGAGAAAGCAGCGGAAAGAGACTCAAATTGAGAGGGCCAAAGCAAAGGGCTTCTCTATGAGCTGAACGCATCATAAAACACACGTCTGTTCAAGCTGTTCCCACGCTATCAAAGCTCCTCTTTCACATTTTTCCTCCTCATATCACTCCCCGAATTTTTCCTTTTTTGGATTTTCCCCTTACTTACTTCTCTTGCATCATTAATTCATTCAGCAGTCCTGAGAGCAGCAGCATCTGCTCCAGTTGGACCGAGCGGGAACACTGACGCAGTCGGAAACGTAGGCCACCGGTAAGCGTGCAACACCTCTCTCCTCCTCGGGTACGAGGCCTCATGCCCACCCCCGCTCTGAGTGAAGGAGCAGCAGAGAACATTTAATGGGGAGAAACAGACATTTTACATCCGCTCAGCAGTGTCTCCCGCTGTGGTCCGTGCCTCTGTGATGTTTACATCTGCTGAATGAGCGCAGACAGACAGTGGTCGACTGAACTGGAGCAGAGACTCTAATTCAGTCACAAGGAAGTGTCGTCCTCTCACGAGTGACGTGCCCAACTTTCTCTTTCTCTCTCTCTCTCTCTTTCACTTTCATTTCCTCCTCCTTCTCACCATCCTGCAGCACTGAGTCTGGTGTCTCATCTTCCCTTATCTCCCTGCTTTCAAGCCATCCGTCCATCAATGATGGATGCGTCTCCCTAAACGAGCCAACAGAGGAGGAGCAGGGGGATAATTGGGCAGACAGAGAGGCCTAGCCAGTCAGAGGGTGGGGGTGGTGGGGGGAGTAGAACCATTCGCCTTGCACTGTAATTACCTATTCAAGTGGCTGAGGGGGAGGAGGAGGAGGAGGAAGAGGAGGAGGAGGGCCGAGAGGGGGGTTACAGGTAGGCCTACAATGTACCTCCCAGCGGTGCGCGGTTACGGCACCATCTGCATGCAAGGAAGCAAGCAGCAGCGACACGACAGCAAATGAAGAATAGCAATGGGTTTTGCAATAAGCATGCGGGCAATGTAAACAGAGGAGGAGGAGGTGTGTGTGTGTGTGTGTGTGTGTGTGTGTGGTGGTGGGGGGGGGGGGGGGGGGGATTTGAAAGTGAATGGGGGGGAGGGGGGAGGGAATGAGAGATGGGCTGGTTTCTCAGCCAGTGTTTAATAGCTCCAGCAAAGCCCCAAGGCAGTGCAAGGGGAGGGGGTGCACACACAGACAGACAGACAGAGACAGACAGACAGACAGACAGACAGACAGACAGACACAGACAGACAGACAGACAGAGAGACAGAGAGAGAGAGAGGGAGAGAGAGAGAGAGAGAGATCTAGAATGTGCATATCTCTAACCAGTCACAGGAGAGAGCGTTTCACCGGTTGCCATGGAAACCGGGAATCCAGAGCTGGGGAGAAAGGAGAGCAACAAAAAGATGCACTGTATAGAAATGGAGGGAAGAAGGAGAAGGGGAAGGGGGAAGGAGCTGGGAGTCAGAATAGGGAGAGAGAGAGAGGGGGAGAGAGGGAGGGAGAGAGGGAGGCAAGAAGGAGCATGGAGAAGTGCTCCCTGCAGGATTGAATGGTGTATGGAGATATCCTTCTCTTAGCTGGCTTCTCGGTTGCTTTATTTATTCCCTGAGTCGTTAAATGAAAAATAAAAAAAACACACACGCACACAAACACACTCAAGAGAAAACTGTTAAAAAACATAAAAAAGAGCACTAAAATACAAATATTAAATAATAGTAATAGTAAAGTAGTTTAACAATGCACTTTCCCTGGCCTTTGCTTGACTCCTTATCCTTACTCTTCTCCAAACGGAGCCATGACAGCTTTTTCAGCAAACAACAGGGCAGTCAGACACATTCATGCTCATTTATATTTCTAAAATAAAAAATAAAAAAAATCATAAAATCATTCTTATAAAATCCATTAAATGTAGGATCTCTTATGCAGTAAATCGAGGCAATTCCAGCAGAAACTATACAAGCCAGTTCTATAGCATTTATGTGTATATTGTACAGTTCCATTATAACACCATATGTTTATGTGTGGGGGTGTTGTGGCAACCCCGAAGAGGATCAGCACCAGGGACAGCGCTCCAAGCATGGATGTCCAAACTGCACTTATCTCGCGCTCAAACGCATTTTGCAGCCACGCACACAATAACCTCATAAGACGCTATTGCCCAATGATCCTCTGTATGTATCTTGTGCTGGTGCACCTCTACTTGCTTCCCTACCGTTTTGGAGTTGGGGGGTTATTGCATTCGAGAGTAGTTCACAATTCATTTTCACAATAGGCGCTTGTGTGTTTCTAAGCGGTTAAACAGTAAAAGGTGATGGGTCTTCACAACTTTCATGGAAACGTTTATCCGACCTTACCAATGCTTGTGTGGGCATGAGTACATCATAAGACAGTGGGGCAACATCGGTTTAGGCATCAAACACCAAGCGTTTAGTCGCGAGAGGCATGGATGTCCAAACTGCACTTATCTCGCGCTCAAACGCATTTTGCAGCCACGCACACAATAACCTCATAAGACGCTATTGCCCAATGATCCCTCTGTATGTATCTTGTGCTGGTGCACCTCTACTTGCTTCCCTACCGTTTTGGAGTTGGGGGGTTATTGCATTCGAGAGTAGTTCACAATTCATTTTCACAATAGGCGCTTGTGTGTTTCTAAGCGGTTAAACAGTAAAAGGTGATGGGTCTTCACAACTTTCATGGAAACGTTTATCCGACCTTACCAATGCTTGTGTGGGCATGAGTACATCATAAGACAGTGGGGCAACATCGGTTTAGGCATCAAACACCAAGCGTTTAGTCGCGAGAGGCATGGATGTCCAAACTGCACTTATCTCGCGCTCAAACGCATTTTGCAGCCACGCACACAATAACCTCATAAGACGCTATTGCCCAATGATCCCTCTGTATGTATCTTGTGCTGGTGCACCTCTACTTGCTTCCCTACCGTTTTGGAGTTGGGGGGTTATTGCATTCGAGAGTAGTTCACAATTCATTTTCACAATAGGCGCTTGTGTGTTTCTAAGCGGTTAAACAGTAAAAGGTGATGGGTCTTCACAACTTTCATGGAAACGTTTATCCGACCTTACCAATGCTTGTGTGGGCATGAGTACATCATAAGACAGTGGGGCAACATCGGTTTAGGCATCAAACACCAAGCGTTTAGTCGCGAGAGGCATGGATGTCCAAACTGCACTTATCTCGCGCTCAAACGCATTTTGCAGCCACGCACACAATAAACCTCATAAGACGGCTATTGCCCAATGATCCCTCTGTATGTATCTTGTGCTGGTGCAGCCATCTACTTGCTTCCCTACCGTTTTGGAGTTGGGGGTTATTGCATTCGAGAGTAGTTCACAATTCATTTTCACAATAGGCGCTTGTGTGTTTCTAAGCGGTTAAACAGTAAAAGGTGATGGGTCTTCACAACTTTCATGGAAACGTTTATCCGACCTTACCAATGCTTGTGTGGGCATGAGTACATCATAAGACAGTGGGGCAACATCGGTTTAGGCATCAAACACCAAGCGTTTAGTCGCGAGAGGCATGGATGTCCAAACTGCACTTATCTCGCGCTCAAACGCATTTTGCAGCCACGCACACAATAACCTCATAAGACGCTATTGCCCAATGATCCCTCTGTATGTATCTTGTGCTGGTGCACCTCTACTTGCTTCCCTACCGTTTTGGAGTTGGGGGGTTATTGCATTCGAGAGTAGTTCACAATTCATTTCACAATAGGCGCTTGTGTGTTTCTAAGCGGTTAAACAGTAAAAGGTGATGGGTCTTCACAACTTTCATGGAAACGTTTATCCGACCTTACCAATGCTTGTGTGGGC
Source organism: Coryphaenoides rupestris (assembly GCA_002895965.2). Taxonomy (NCBI): domain Eukaryota; kingdom Metazoa; phylum Chordata; class Actinopteri; order Gadiformes; family Macrouridae; genus Coryphaenoides; species Coryphaenoides rupestris. The sequence continues at coordinate 47,474 of PIJE02001496.1, read as the reverse complement.
ATGAGTACATCATAAGACAGTGGGGCAACATCGGTTTAGGCATCAAACACCAAGCGTTTAGTCGCGAGAGGCATGGATGTCCAAAACTGCACTTATCTCGCGCTCAAACGCATTTTGGCAGCCACGCACACAATAACCTCATAAGACGCTATTGCCCAATGATCCTCTGTATGTATCTTGTGCTGGTGCACCTCTACTTGCTTCCCTACGTTTTGGAGTTGGGGGGTTATTGCATTCGAGAGTAGTTCACAATTTTTTTCACAATAGGCGCTTGTGTGTTTCTAAGCGGTTAAACAGTAAAAGGTGATGGGTCTTCACAACTTTCATGGAAACGTTTATCCGACCTTTACCAATGCTTGTGTGGGCATGAGTACATCATAAGACAGTGGGGCAACATCGGTTTAGGCATCAAACACCAAGCGTTTAGTCGCGAGAGGCATGGATGTCCAAACTGCACTTATCTCGCGCTCAAACGCATTTTGCAGCCACGCACACAATAACCTCATAAGACGCTATTGCCCAATGATCCCTCTGTATGTATCTTGTGCTGGTGCACCTCTACTTGCTTCCCTACCGTTTTGGAGTTGGGGGGTTATTGCATTCGAGAGTAGTTCACAATTCATTTTCACAATAGGCGCTTGTGTGTTTCTAAGCGGTTAAACAGTAAAAGGTGATGGGTCTTCACAACTTTCATGGAAACGTTTATCCGACCTTACCAATGCTTGTGTGGGCATGAGTACATCATAAGACAGTGGGGCAACATCGGTTTAGGCATCAAACACCAAGCGTTTAGTCGCGAGAGGCATGGATGTCCAAACTGCACTTATCTCGCGCTCAAACGCATTTTGCAGCCACGCACACAATAACCTCATAAGACGCTATTGCCCAATGATCCCTCTGTATGTATCTTGTGCTGGTGCACCTCTACTTGCTTCCCTACCGTTTTGGAGTTGGGGGGTTATTGCATTCGAGAGTAGTTCACAATTCATTTTCACAATAGGCGCTTGTGTGTTTCTAAGCGGTTAAACAGTAAAAGGTGATGGGTCTTCACAACTTTCATGGAAACGTTTATCCGACCTTACCAATGCTTGTGTGGGCATGAGTACATCATAAGACAGTGGGGCAACATCGGTTTAGGCATCAAACACCAAGCGTTTAGTCGCGAGAGGCATGGATGTCCAAACTGCACTTATCTCGCGCTCAAACGCATTTTGCAGCCACGCACACAATAACCTCATAAGACGCTATTGCCCAATGATCCCTCTGTATGTATCTTGTGCTGGTGCACCTCTACTTGCTTCCCTACCGTTTTGGAGTTGGGGGGTTATTGCATTCGAGAGTAGTTCACAATTCATTTTCACAATAGGCGCTTGTGTGTTTCTAAGCGGTTAAACAGTAAAAGGTGATGGGTCTTCACAACTTTCATGGAAACGTTTATCCGACCTTACCAATGCTTGTGTGGGCATGAGTACATCATAAGACAGTGGGGCAACATCGGTTTAGGCATCAAACACCAAGCGTTTAGTCGCGAGAGGCATGGATGTCCAAACTGCACTTATCTCGCGCTCAAACGCATTTTGCAGCCACGCACACAATAACCTCATAAGACGCTATTGCCCAATGATCCCTCTGTATGTATCTTGTGCTGGTGCACCTCTACTTGCTTCCCTACCGTTTTGGAGTTGGGGGGTTATTGCATTCGAGAGTAGTTCACAATTCATTTTCACAATAGGCGCTTGTGTGTTTCTAAGCGGTTAAACAGTAAAAGGTGATGGGTCTTCACAACTTTCATGGAAACGTTTATCCGACCTTACCAATGCTTGTGTGGGCATGAGTACATCATAAGACAGTGGGGCAACATCGGTTTAGGCATCAAACACCAAGCGTTTAGTCGCGAGAGGCATGGATGTCCAAACTGCACTTATCTCGCGCTCAAACGCATTTTGCAGCCACGCACACAATAACCTCATAAGACGCTATTGCCCAATGATCCCTCTGTATGTATCTTGTGCTGGTGCACCTCTACTTGCTTCCCTACCGTTTTGGAGTTGGGGGGTTATTGCATTCGAGAGTAGTTCACAATTCATTTTCACAATAGGCGCTTGTGTGTTTCTAAGCGGTTAAACAGTAAAAGGTGATGGGTCTTCACAACTTTCATGGAAACGTTTATCCGACCTTACCAATGCTTGTGTGGGCATGAGTACATCATAAGACAGTGGGGCAACATCGGTTTAGGCATCAAACACCAAGCGTTTAGTCGCGAGAGGCATGGATGTCCAAACTGCACTTATCTCGCGCTCAAACGCATTTTGCAGCCACGCACACAATAACCTCATAAGACGCTATTGCCCAATGATCCCTCTGTATGTATCTTGTGCTGGTGCACCTCTACTTGCTTCCCTACCGTTTTGGAGTTGGGGGGTTATTGCATTCGAGAGTAGTTCACAATTCATTTTCACAATAGGCGCTTGTGTGTTTCTAAGCGGTTAAACAGTAAAAGGTGATGGGTCTTCACAACTTTCATGGAAACGTTTATCCGACCTTACCAATGCTTGTGTGGGCATGAGTACATCATAAGACAGTGGGGCAACATCGGTTTAGGCATCAAACACCAAGCGTTTAGTCGCGAGAGGCATGGATGTCCAAACTGCACTTATCTCGCGCTCAAACGCATTTTGCAGCCACGCACACAATAACCTCATAAGACGCTATTGCCCAATGATCCCTCTGTATGTATCTTGTGCTGGTGCACCTCTACTTGCTTCCCTACCGTTTTGGAGTTGGGGGGTTATTGCATTCGAGAGTAGTTCACAATTTTTTCTTCACAATACGGCGTCTTGTGTGTTTCTAAGCGGTTAAACAGCAGGTCTTAGAAGTGTCCTGATGACGGGGGGCGACGGGGGGCCTCTGACTGCTGTGGCTGATGAGTGGAGAGATCTCGTGACAGCTCCACTTAGCATATCACTCACGTCATCATCAGCAACGAGGGGGCCTCTGACTGCTGTGGCTGATGAGTGGAGAGATCTCGTGACAGCTCCACTTAGCATATCACTCACGTCATCAGCATCATCCGCATCAACACACAATGCTGCGTGGGCGCGTGTGTATGTGTGTGTGTATGTGTGTATGTGTGTGTGTGTATATACGGGTGCGCTGGCACATCGTACGGGGACAAAGGAGGACTATGGAGTCATTCAGGTTGTCCCTGAGAGGTGTCCCCTCCTGTTAAGCCCGGCTGGTCGCTCTCCCATACATGCCCTCTGAACGCCAGATGATTGGTTCCTTTAAATCATTGCTGAAGTCCCGTGGCCTAAACAGAAGCATTGACCAATACTACGCTACTACTGCAGTATTGATTCCTCCTGGATTGGTCTGTTCTGCAGCTTCTGGAAGCCCTGCTGTGTTTGCATGGTATGCTTGTATCGTCAGGATTTAGGAGCCTTATACTGGATTTATTGACTCGAGCAGCGCCTGGGGAATTTGGGATCCTAAAGGATTGGACCTCCCTAAGGGAAGGGTGTGTGTGTGTGTGTGTGTGTGTGTTGTGTGTGTGTGTGTCTGTATGTCTGTGTGCCTGTGTGTGCGTGTGTGTGTGTGCGTGCGTATGTGCATATGTGTGTGCATACGTGTGTGTGTGTGTGTGTGTGAGTGTGTGTGTTAGCCTGTGTGTGTGTGTGTGTGTGTGTGTGTGTGTGTGTGTGTGTGTGTGTGTGTGTGTGTGTGTTCAAGCCAATTCATTCTATCTATCTATCCACCACACACCATCCAGAATAGCCCCCTGCGCTGTGCGTACGTGTCTGTGTTAGACATGAGGCATGGCGGGGCTTAAAATAAATCTATGCCTTGCAGCTCTAGAGTTAAGACATACATTTCATCCACACAAAGTCTATTTCCTCCCCCGTGGAACCACCTCTACCATGTACACACACATACACACACCTCAGCTACAGCTCCATTCAGTTATCCCCCAAACTGCGCTGCCTATATACCTATCCGGGGTTGTTGTTTTTTTTTTTGTTCCATACGCCACGTCTCCTCATTGATCGGTGGATATAATTGATGTAAGCGATAACGTCAGAGTCATGTCTCACCGCTCACAGTCATCCATCCTCATGAGAGGCATCATGCATCAGCGGCATCATCGAGGCACCGGGTCTCTGACGCTAACCCCCAATCAATGATACTTCTTATTTTCTTTTTTCTTCCCCGCGTGCCTACTAGTCCGACCGGACTGCAGCTTAACAATAGCTTGTTCCATCCAGGCACAAATTGTTGGTAATTATGTCGGGGGGATGTGGTTGGTGATTACGCAGGGGATGTAGTAGTGTATTTGGTGCAGCTCAGTGCGTAATTACCAAACTGCTAATTTTTAAAATACAGCTACGCAAACTGAACGGGACTGGATTGCATCGCCTGGCATTAAGCCGGCGAGACAAGGCTATAATTATGAACAACTACTTACAACAATCAGACCTATATTTTACCAGTGCTTCTTTACCCATCACCCGGTCCCCAACATTGTCTGCCGTGTTGTTCCCCATAGGCCTACTTGGATTAGCGTAGCATTAGGCTAATGCTCTCTTGGTAGGGTTGTAGTTCTGCTGTATGCACTCTATTTTACAGTCTATGTCCACATGCATGGTACACGCAGGCTTCACAGCTGATAATCAATCACCATATCTGGATAAACAACGCAAGGCCATAGCCATGGTTTCAACATTGGGGAGGCAATAAAATACATTTGAAAAACATTTGAAAAGTATAAAGCTAAAAACATATGTAATGGCAGAGATTAGGGATCAATAAAGTACAACTATAACCATAATCAAATTTACAGAAATCTATGCATATTGTGGCCAAATTGTGGCTTACTTAAATAAACTTGGGTGGGCAGCAGGGTTCCTGTCAGCATTGAGCATTTGTTATTTTTACACTTTTATCAATATATGGGGGGGGGGGGGGGGCATTTTGAGCATATTTCAATGCTGAGGGGACATGCCCCCCACCCCCGATATATAGTATAATGACTGCCTTGGAACAATGTCGTAGCTGAACATGCAGTGATATACTGTAATAGTGCTTTAGGACAGGCATACAACAGCCAGAGCAATGGCCATGTCCCTTTTGGCGGTTTGAGACATGTTGTTTTACTGAGCTCCACGGGGGGCCCAACCTCCTCTCTCCTCTGGCCCAACACAAGCTGTCAAGCCCCTGACAAAGTAGCAGGTTTAGATGGATAACCGGACCGCTGCTAGCCACAGTTACTTCCCCTTACGGACAATAATGATGTCACTGGGTTGAATGGTTAGGTCTGGCATGTGTGTGTGTATTGTGTACAGTATGTGTATGTGTATGTGTGTGTGTATGCCTATGTGTTTCTGTGTGTGCGTATGTGTTTGTGTTTGTGTGTGTGCGCGCACAATGTGTGTGTGTGTGTGTTGTGTGTGTGCTTGTGTTGTGTGAGGTGTGCCTCCACTGGTCACTCCGAGTGATTGTAGTTGCTAGAGGCCGGCTCCCACCAGTGACAGGCCATCGCTCTCTGTCTCTGCCTCTCCTCTCTCTCTCTCTCTCTCTCTCTCTCTCTCTCTCTCTCTCTCTATCTCTCTCCTCGCTCTCATCTCTCTCTCTCTCTCTCTCTCCTGCACCACATGTTGGGCTGAGACTGCCACTCACAGAGGAAGCTAATACTAACGGCCATTGAGTCCCAGCGTGACCCCCCCCCCCACCCTGGCCTGGGCTGAATGAGCTGGGAGAGGCCAGGGTGGCCACTGACACTGGTGAGCACGTCCCACAGGTTATTACCACCAGGCTGCACACAAAAACAAAACACACACATACACGCACATGCACACACACACACACACACACACACACACACACACACACACACACACATACTGTACGTAGCACAGACATGCACACACGCAGGCCCACAGGCACATGCATACATATGCTCACATGCAGAGACGCACAAACACACACACACACGAGCGCACACATAAACCATAAACAAATACCCAAAAATATACAAGATCGACACATCAACCTGTGTGCATGTCAATCATTATATGGACAGATGTACACCAGGCATTCAACAATATTTACATTTGTACATTAATTTTACATTAATTGTGCAATCAGTACAGAATAAGACAGCGGAGAACATGCATTATATTTGGCTACATTTGAGTGTCATTTTCCGACCATGTGCCAGGTACAACACTGCCATCTAGTGGTGCGTGGTGCACATACCACTTCTGCAGCTCGTCTATTTCTCCCGTGGTGTTATTATTACTTTATGTGTTTTACATGCTATTTATTAGAAGTTGGGAAAACAGCGGTTCAAATATGCTTACAAAATGATGAGCTCAGATGTAATCAGTGCCGTATGCAACTGCCTGGTAAATGACTGCGGTAAATCGGTTCATAATCAGTGTCTATTTTAAATTATATATCATTTGTTTGTGTAACGCAGATGACTTGTAGGCTGTGTGTGTGTGTGTGTGTGTGTGTATGTGTGGTAGAGAGAGAGAGAGAGAGAGAGAGAGAGAGAGAGAGAGAGAGAGAGGAGGGAGAGAGAGGATGACAGAGAGTGAAAGAGAAACACAATGTTTTTTTGTGTCAAATTTAGTCGTGTTCATTTTGTCTCCATCGTTGTCTGTTTTTGGCTTACTTCAGACAGAATTTGACAGATTGTACCAAAATAGCTTTTTGTTACTTTCAACAGGAATTAATGAGATTTAAAGACACGCCCATCATCCCATATTTTGTCGTGTTTTATTTTAGTATCATTCGTGTGATACTGGGGAGGGGGGGCTGAGAGAGAGAGAGAGGAGAGAGAGAGAGCGGGGGGGGGGGAGGGGAGAGAGAGCGTAAAGTAGACAGCTCACTCACATTCCGATGGCTCATTCCACACTCCTACACTGGCTCCTACACACACACACAGACGCAGCTACTGGCAGCGCGTCTTCTGTACTGACTGGAATAAGATCGAGCTGTTGAAGGGACGCGGACGGGAGGGCGAACAGCAGGTAACCATAAACCATAAACTAACTCATTTCCCATTTGTTGAAATACTATTCTGACAAGTGTAACGACTTAATTCAGAAATAATGACAGGTACGCTGATATGCTGTGTGTAGGCTTCAAAGTAAGATTGCGTTCCATTAAATTACACACACACACAAATACTATGTCATTTAAAATGGACCCTGATACGATGAAGCGATTTATAATAATGTTGTATGTGTTCTGACCACATAAGAAGCCACTGTGTACATCTAGTTAACCTCATCAGATCATCATCAAACAGTCACATTTTAAACGCAAAGCAAAATGTTTTATTTCAAATGTATTTCAGGGCATATTTTGGTGTTTTGAGAGACTGGATCTGGGAGCGTGTGATGGGCGGAGTTTGAGTGAAGAATGCAAGTGTGTGGTTCTGCCACATTCCAGGCCTCCACCCAACCTGTGTGACCTCTCTGTATCTCCACGCTATGATTCGAGATGCTGTGGCCTGTGCTTGCTTTCTATTAGCTCACTCACTTGGCTTCCTGCCAATGGGAGGAGTTTCAGTCTCAACTGAAACTCTTTTGTGCTGTGGCTGTTTTGTTCTGCGGGCCTACTACTCTAGGAATGAGATACAGTGAGCCTTTATTCAAATCGTGTTATGGGTGTTACGTCACTGCACTTTTCATGGGCCCCCGTGTGATGTCTCTTGGCTGAATTCACAGCTTGGGTTTACGTTTTAATTTGAAATTCAATGCGTGGATGGATTAGATGATCATCATTATATTGTGCTACTATAACCCGGCCAACATCTACTTATTTTTCTCCATTAATACAAGGACACTCATGTATTCTAAAGTAGGTGATGTCTTTGCTCAGGTGAGCACCTCCGGCAATTGGGACTCGATGCGCGCCAACAGCCTTCTGGTTGCGAGACAACCGAAACTACCTCCTGAGCTACTGCCGCCCCTTATCCTTAATCTGGAGCCGTGAAAGCTTTTTCAGCACACAACATTCGGGGCAGTCAGACACATTCATGCTCATTTATATTTCTAAAATAACAATTTCAAAAAATCATAAAATCATTCTTATAAAATCCATTCAGAAATGTAAATGTAGGATCTCTTATGCAGTAAATCGAGGCAATTCCAGCAGAAACTATACAAGCCAGTTCTATAGCAGTTATGTGTATATTTTACAGTTCCATTATAACACCATATGTTTATGTGTGGGGGTGTTGTGGCAACCCCGAAGAGGATCAGCACCAGGGACAGCGCTCCAAGCCGCCTCACGGCCAGGTAGTGGGCGGAGTTTAGAGACTCTTCGGCTCCTCCCTCCTGAGCCACAGGGAGCACAGCTGTCCTCACTCGGCTCATCAGAGGGCCAGGTAGAGACAGCTGACAGCCATTAGACAATCAGGAGGAACCCGGCTATAAAAGCTGTGGGGTTTACTCAAAAGGGAGGGAGGTGAGCTAACAGGGATTCTATTGCTGAGAGCAAGGAGGACTCCTATCTATATATATCGTTTGGATTATAATTGCCTAGGTTCTTTTTCTGTTGGCTGGAATAAACGCCCCGTATGCGGAGCATAATCAGACTCTGTGTCCTTAGTGGTCTATGCGTCCCACCTCTGACTCTCCGTGGTTGCCACAGTGTGTACACGTGGCCTGTGTGTGGCCAGGCATACACACACACACGCACACACATCAAAGTGGGGATGCTACATTGCCACCTGCAACCTGCTGATAATGAAGCTGTATTTCAGACACATCCAGGCAGCCAGGGCTGGGGCTTCTCCCCCCCACTCAGCACAGCCAGGCACTTCTTTGCATTCAACTTCAACCAGCGCCGTGCAACATAAAGGCATTGTCCCCCACGGCTCGCACGGGCAACAATCTCGCCTGTTGCTAAATAATTATTTTTTCCCCCAGACTGATTAGGTTAGAAAAAATGCCCAAACTAAAAGAACCTCCCTTTTGCCATTTAAACGCTTTGTGACAAATGTGTGCCATTTGTTAATTCAAACCTGACATGGCCACTACAACGGTACGTAGGACTGAGATCAGGAGCCTCTTTATGGCCTCTGTAGTGTATATACACACAACAACACATTAGTCGTGCTCATGGCCTTGCACACACACACACACACACACACACACACACATATATATATATATATATATAGAATAAAATACACAAAGGCGCGCACATACAAAAGCGAGCGCTCTCTCTCCGGCGCCCGGAGCCTGTGGAGGAGGACTAATGACATGGGTTTCCCTCGCCATTCTGCCAGCGTCAGCAGCAGATCGAGCCATCGATTCATAATAACAGCCATCAACAAGCCCACGAACACACCAAGTGGCCATACACACACACAACACGTGTAAAACAGAAAGACAGCCGAGTGTGGGCGAGAGACGACCCTGACATCAGCCAGAGCTCGCGGCTGCATTCCACTTTAAGACTACATCTCTCTCTCTCTCTCTCTCTCTCTCTCTCTCTCTCTCTTCTCTCTCTAGCGTTCTGAGCCTCCGGGGCAGAGTGACGAGAGCAAGTGACCAGCACAGGGCCAACACATGTACACCCGGGGGCCCCATCTACACGGGCCACAGCCCCTTAGGGAGGGGAGAGAGAGGGCTGGAGAGAGAGAGAGAGAGAGAGAGAGAGAGAGAGAGAGAGAGAGAGAGAGCTGGAGAGAGAGAGCTGGAGAGAGAGAGAGAGAGAGAGAGAGAGAAGAGAGAGAGAGAGAGAGAGAGATGGACAAGGAGGGAAAAAGGCGAGTGGATTCTGGGTGGACAACTCATGGGCAGCGTTTTCAATGTTTGGTGGACATGGACCAACAGTGATCACACGGCACTAGGGTAGGGTGCTCTTGTCTTTATATAGTTGTGAGGACCAACCTCTGACAGACAACCAACGTTGTGAGAAAATTATCTTTGTGAGGACAATTTGCCTGGTCCTCACAAAGATAATCCTTGGATAGCTTCCATTGGCCCCAATGAAATCTGTATGAGTTTCACAAAATGTCCTCATAGACATAGTAAACCCTGAAATGTGTGTGAGTGCCAGTGCTCTGGAGCTCCTCATATTGAACACACTCCGGTACTGCAGGCAAAATTGTATTCAAGCGATCCAATTTTCTGATTGGCTATGGCTGGGGATTTTTGTGATTGGCTGTTTAAGTCATGTGAGAACATGACTTAACATATATTTTTGAACATATATTTAGCGAGTATTCAGATCCCCTCTAGCGACTCTTTTTCAAAAAAGCGACTAGCGACAAATCTAGCGACTTTTTCTGGCTGTTATTGGAGACTTTTGGCGACTCTGACGTGAAAGCTCGTATCGTTCTTACTCTTCTCAATGAGCAGCGGGCGGGTGCTGCCGTGGGCCCCTCCCTGTCCCAAAGCACTCACAGGCCGCCCAGTCTTGTCCTCGCGCAGCAGTCCCTCCCAGCTGCAGTCAGAGCACGAGATGTTCACCCCTCCGCGTCCAGACTGCAAATGAATCGCGCATGCGCGAAGCCGCCGCTGGCTGATCACGGCGGGATGTAAATGTAATTTAAAAAAATACATTTAAAAAAAAAAACTAAGTAACTCCGCCAGAGCCCGGATAAAAGAGGAGGCATTTAGCTACTTCTAGCGACTTTTAGGACAACCAATAGCTACTTTCCTTATTGAGGAGTTGGCAACACTGCTGGACTCAGTGGATGCACAGGATCAAAATGGCGGTCTAAGGCTGGTAGTTACTCTCTCCACCTCCCTGCACTCATAATTAGAGTGTAATTAATTTGCCAAAAAAGAGACAAAACTTCTATCACCTACCGGGTCGCCAAGTGACCTGTTTCAGCTTGTGCTAATTAGTGTATCCATATACACAAATAATATGAATCTATACTTTTCAACTGTTCAGGTGAAAACACTGAGCGCATCTATTCAAAAAGCGGATGAAGGTTTTCTGCCTGTTGTAGACAGGAGTGCCTGCACTGTTATTGGCTATTAGGGGGGCTGGGCACATTTGAGAAGATTTTTGCCTGTGTAGATGTCTCACTGTCACTTTTCCTAGCCTAGACGCAATCTACTCCTCCGTGGACGACCATAGCTACCGGCTCCAGGAGCTCCAGGCACGTTCGGCCCAGCTGGGGCAGGACTTGGAGCTGGAAGGGAGCTCTGCCCCCCCGCCGTCGGAGGACCCCAACTTGGACGCCCTGAAACTGGAGCTCCAAAGTCGCCTGCAACAAGGAAATGAACTCGCCGCATTGCTGATGGAAAAAGAGAAGGAACTACAAGCTGTGAAGGCAATGCTGGAGGTGGATGTTTTTTCTGGCACTATACATGACTGACTTTTTCTGTGGCTAATGGATACAAATGTAAAGGGCTCCTATTCTCCCACCAGGTATGAGTGTGATGAGCCATTCCAAGCGGTTTCAGAATCCCTGGCTTATGACATCACAAGTGGGAGTGTCCACCCAGATGTATGCTGGATAGATCAACCAGTTGCTACAGTCTACTGGGTAGGCTGGTAGGCCGATCTATCCAGCAAACATCTGGGTGGACACTGATCCTTGGAGCCGTGACTAACCTCCGGTGCTCTGGATTTCTTTAGGACAGGTGTCAGCTGATAGAGGACTGTAACAAGGACCTGAGACAGTGTAACCTGCAGCAGTTCATCCAGCAGGCCGGTGTGATGGCAGGCCCAGCCTACACAGACCTCTCCCAGTGGGACCACTCCCATCCCCTGCCTACCTCTGCTAAGTACCTCTCCAACGCTGGCATTCTGGAGGACGACCTGGCAGAGGCTGTCAGCGTGTGCTAATGCATTTGGTCGACATGCACACTATGAACTCAAAGCACAGATAGACAGCTTCGGTCATGGGGGATTACGATCGTATGCATTTATAAGAGGTGTGAGTGTGTGTGTGTGTGTGTGTGTGTGTTCTGAATTTACCCCTCACCTGTACAGGTGAGGGGGATACCTCGCCTGGAGCTCCCCTTGGCAGCCATCCTTTGCCCGAGCACCGGATGGCGTGAGATCGAGAAGCCGCTGCCACCCGACTGTCTCCATACAGCTCGCCGTCTTTGCTGCACATAGTGCTGCGGTTGTGAATGACATCACTACTACCCTCTCCCCCCTCTCTCAGTCCTATGGCTGTGACGTGGTGATTGAGTGATGTATTATAGCCCGGGTTTCACACCTTCAGTCCGATAGCTGCAGTGTGGCGTTTGAGCGACATAGTTCGGCCCGTGTTCCACCGCCTCTTCGGCTGCGTTTCCCGTGTGCCTTATGAGCAAACTGGGGATGTACTGTATACGCGTAGTGGACTCGGTGGCTTCGGGTACCTGTCCCCTCTCAGTGTCTCCCGACATGGAGCACTGGAGAAAACCCCCTTTCACTTCTCAGGGGAGTTCCCCTGGGAGGATGTCATACGTGGTTGTCTTCACAGACGCTTCGTTGGCCTCTCTCGCTCCATCAGGGGTGAGTGACCGGTCCAGACTGTCGCTCACATACATATGTTAGAGCGCTGCATGGTGCTGAAGGTGCTGTTGCCCTTCTTTCACCTGGTGCACGGCCGCCACATGATGATCAGGACAGAAAGTGTGTGGGCGGCGGCTTATGTGAATAGACAAGGTGGGTGCGCTCCTCTGCCCAGCACATCCCAGCTTGAGAGCCCTGCACATCCCCGGCGTCCATAAGGTTGGGGCGGGCCTGATGTCCCGCGGAGGCCCCCGCCAAGACGAGTGTCGTTTTACATCCCAACATTGTCAGACTGATCTGATGGAGGTTCGGGATGGCTCAGGTGGACCTGTTTGCATCCAGGGAGAACGCCCACTGCGAGATGTGGTTCTCTCTCCGCCCACACAATCGTCCCCCGTCTCCCACCAGGTATGAGTGTGATTAGCCATTCCAAGCGGTTTCAGAATCCTTGGCTTATGGATGCGATGACGCATGCTCCATGGCCGCCGACGCTTTTGCACAGCTGCTGATCCACCCTCTTCTGGATAGGGTTCGACAGGAGAGTCTGTCACTCATTCGGGTGGTGCCAGAGATTCGGTCAGCTCTGTGGTTTCCAAGGCTGGCCGCGCTTGCGTGCGCGGTGCTGTGGCCGGTCCCAGACAGGCTAGACGTGCTATCACAGGCTCACGAATCGGTTAAACACCCTCTGGGGACGGTTGTTGGTTTGACTCCTGAAAGGTTGATTTTGCAGGGGTCATCCCGCTGCAGTTATCAATACTATTCAGAGCCTGTGCACCTTCCACTTATTCCCTTATGCTGCACCCGCCGCATAAGGGAAGAAGTCGGGTGCTTTCTCGAAGTGGTGTGGAAGCATTGGTGTTATCCCTTCTCTATGTGAGGTGGGGAACGTGCTTAGTTTGGCTTTCTCCACAATTAAGGTCTATGTGGCGGCCGTTTCGGCTGGCCACATAGGCTGTGACGGCGGGGCAGTGTTTAGTCTTCCCCTTGTCAAGAGGCTCTTGTGAGAGGTTAGTAGCATAAACCTAGACGCGTCATTCAAGTGCTCACGCCACATTGGGACCTTCCCACCGTGTTGCATGGGTTATCTCAGGCCCCCTTTTAGCCCCTTGTGTCGGGCTCCTTTGGATGCTTTGTCTATCACTGATTCCTTCTCATTACTCTAAGTGCATTCAGAGCTCCGTCGGTTGAGACAATAACAATCAGAAACTAATGTTATTTTTAATCATAACTAAACCTTGTACATATTTAAAAAAGCTATGAAGTAGCTTTTTCCATCCCCCTCCTCATGCCAGTAGGCTGAGGCTGAGTTGAATTTGCTGTGCCTGGTTCAGGCTCTGGCGATGTATATGCAATGCCCTGCAATGCCCTGCCCCTGTGTTATATCGACGCTGCCAGTGGCCGCGCTCTCTCTAAGCAGCGGCTGTCTCGCTGGCTGTGTCAGGCTATCAGCTTAGCGTACACCCAGCAGGTGTTGGCTCCTCCTTTAGAGTTAGAGCTCATTCTACCCGGAGTGTAGCCGTGTCTCTGGCTGTGCTTGGAGGCGTCGTGCTGGAAGACATTTGGGCCGCGGCGTCATGGTCTTCTCCCGGCCCCTTTGACTGCTTTTACTTGCTGGACATGACCAGGGGGTCTATTGGCCACTGTGTTGGAGCCGCAGTTCTTAACACCTCGCATGGTGTGAGAATAGGCTTGCTACTCAGTAGTGGTGGGCGGATCGATCTAAAATATTGATGTATCGATACCAACGTTGGTATCGGTATTGATCAATACTTGCGTGATGAGATCGATACTTAAGTTTCAGTTTCTATTCTCTACGTTCAGTCCAAAACTTCCAAAACTCCATATTGGTTGTGCATGACGTGCAAACAGCCAATCAGCGCTCCTCTCACTCACTTCGCTCATGCTCACTCTGCCCCTCCCCCTCCTCCCCTGCTATACTGTCAGTGTTGCCGGCCTGCAGTCACTCAGCGCACTGCTGGATGATATCAGAGAAGAAGAGGAGCGCCGTTTGGTGTTGTTTTACAGCTATAGACCACAATACTGCAAGCTGCGATGTTTGCAGAAAACTAAATAGGTACTCTGGCAACACCACTAACCTATACAAACATCTGAAAACACACCCAAAAGAGGTGGGTGCAAAATAAACGGAGAGAGGACCATAACCAGACCCCCGGCACCGAGACAGAAGTCACTGTCAGAGACCTTTCAGCATGGCCAACAATATTCAGGTCGCTGATTTATAGAAGTGAAAGTAAGATTTAGTCATCTGTGTTAGTGGAATTGATCATCATAGTTGTAATTTTATCAGACTGATTTATACATTTATACAGACTATTCAGACAGTCATATAATATATTCAGCCAGTTTAAATAAATCTAAATGAATTATTTTACTGGAACTGAAAAATATATACCTATATAAAGATATATACTCAAACCTGATGAATATGGAATAACCCTTTTGTGTTAACTGTCAAAGGAACATTAGTATTCCTACATTTAGGCTACATGCAGATAGGTTATAGAGTTAATTATTTTGTTATTTCACCTCGGTAATTCCCCAAGAGCTATGGATATCACAAGGAGCCTTGCTGAAATGATTGTAAAGGACCTACAACCTCTCTCTGTGGTTGAAGATGAGGGTTTTAGGAATTTTGTAAAGACACTTGATCATCGCTACATGATTCCAAGTAGGAAATTTTAATGGGAGGGAAAATACCAGCACTGTATGAAGAGTGTCGCTCAAAAGTGAAAAAATCTCTGGATGTTGCAAACAGTGTTGTACTCACATGGATATGTGGACATCAAGAGCCACAGAGGCTTATTTAACTGTCTCATGCCATATCATTGATGAGAACTGGCAAATGCAACCATATGTCCTAGAAACCAGTAGTTTTTCAGGAAAACACAGTGCTGACAACATTTGCTCAGAATGAAAAAGAATCAGTGATGAATGGGGCATAACTGCCAAGGTTCAGGCTGTAATCACAGATAATGGTGCCAATATGGTTGCTGCTGTGCGCAAAGCAGGTTGGGCACATTGTCCATGTTTTGCACACACCTTAAATTTTGTAGTAAAAGACTCCATTAAGGCTCTACCTGATCTTCTTGACATCCAGCAGAGTGCAGTGCTATTATAGCTTTCTTTCACCACAGCACAAAAGCAAACAACTGAAGTTTCCAGAACACAAAGTGATACAATCAGTTGAAACAAGGTGGAACTCTGTGTTCTACATGTTCGAGAGACTACTTGAGCAAAAGGTCTTGTCTTCTTGGAAAGAGGTCACTGCTTGAGTGAGGAAGATTGGTCCATGGTTAGTCTCACCATGATGCCCTAAGACCATTTGAAGAAGTAACAAGAGAGATATCAACTGAAAACATGTTTCAGTTTCAAAAGTGATTCCCCTGGTTACACTNAAAAATATTAATAATAATAAAAACAAGTTGGTAATGGTATTGAGAAGTAGCAGTAGTGAGAAGTAGTATTGCACATGAGAAATATTGCACATGATGATAAGAGGTAATATTACAAGGTAATAATTGAAGGGTAATGGTGAGAAATAGTATTGCACATGATATAAAGAATATTAAGAATATTGCACATGAAGATGAAAGGTAATGTAGCATGATAATATAGCAAGGATAATATTGAGAAGAAGTATTGCACATGACATTAAGAATATTGCACATGATGATGAGAGGAGATGAGAGGTAATATTGCAAGGTAATCATCAATATCATGTGCCATATTAATAATATTTTTATTTGCATATTTTTATTAGGCTTAGATTCACTGGAAAGGGGTACATTTGTTATTTTAGTTTTATTATTCTATTGTTTATTATTCTATTGCTATGCAACGTCTGGCACAATAATTTCCTTCAGAATTAATAAAGTCTAAAATTAATAAAAATCTTATCTTACCTTATCTTACCTGATCTTATTTTACGCGCACGGGACAAGCCCATAAGTCGTAGCTATCGTTTTTCCCTCTAGGTGGGCGTTCCTATAAGGCTGTGACGTCACGCGGAATATAATTGGCGGTTATAGAATAGGTTGCCATGGTTGCCATCCACTTTGCTCGTTGCTCTTAAAGCGGAGAGAGAGCGGAGAACGGCAGTTGGATTTAACCAGAGAACAGAACAGGATGTTATTCGTGTTCGCAGACTCAATCTTCAGCATTCAAACAACCTTTCTGCTGAATTTACGATGTATTTCACGAATACTTTTGGGTTTTTCTGGCGGCCTGGTGAATGCCGTCCGGTAGATACCGAGACCACGGATCCTGGATCTTTTGCTTACCGTGTAAAGGCTGTAAGGTGAGTACAAAGTACAGTTTGGAAAGTCCCATCTCCATGTAGAAACGGTTCATCATTCTTATCAATACTAAATCAAACTATGATGGCTGTTTTTGATGTTTGAATAGTTTGTGGTGTTTTCTGCCACATGTGAACAGACGAACAATATGTGTGTTTTAAACAAACCAACAATTTGCAAGGCTGGGGTAGAGATGCATGCCCAAAAGAAAAGCCTGAATTTATTCAAGTTATTCGTGTTTGCGGACAAGCATTCAAAACACCTTCCCGGTTATGCTGAGAGATTCTGAATTTAGTATGTATTTAAGTAGTATTTTAGTAAGTTTTGGTGGCCTTTTAAATGCCGTCAGGTAGATACTGAGACCACTGACCCACTCCTCAACAAGGAGACTCCTGAGGTTGTGGCAGAACCTGGGCTATCCAGCCAACAGCAGAGCTAAAGGATCTCTCTGAAGTGTTTCACTTTGTTTAATGGAGAGACAATGATCAGACACCAGGGACAATGTCACTGTTCCCCAACACAACTGAACTGAGGAATTACATTCAAGTTGTGTGATGTTGCCGCCAGGTGGCGCCACTCGTACAGTAGCCACATGACACCCATTGAATCATCTTGCCCACCGTGTTACGATAGCGGAGTTCACAACAATATGGATGTACATGTATATCAAAAATATGTTGGAGCATCTCGAACAGACTGTGTGTGTGTGTGTGTGTTTTCCTGTATCAGTGACTCCATCCAGAAGGACATGCCTGAGATTGTGGCAGAACCTGGATGTTTTGCTTACCGTGCAAAGGCTGTCAGGTGAGTACCAAGAGCACTGACCCAATCCACCTGATACATGCGATGAATTAACACTGAATTCATGAAATGTTCATTTTGGTTCATTTTTGTTAACGACAAAAATGTCTCATCTACATGTAGAAACAGTTCATCATTCTTATCAATCAAAGTATGATGGCTGTTTTTTGATGTCTGAATAGTTTGTGGTGTTTTCTTCCACATGTGAACAGACCAACAATATGTGTTACGATAGTGTAGTTCACAACAATATGTGTTACGATAGTGTAGTTCACAACAATATGTGTTACGATAGTGTAGTTCACAACAATATGTGTTACGATAGTGTAGTTCACAACAATATGTGTTACGATAGTGTAGTTCACAACAATATGTGTTACGATAGTGTAGTTCACAACAATATGGATGTATATCAGAAATATTTTGGAGTATCTAGAACAGACTGTGTGTGTGTGTTTTCCTGTATCAGTGACTCCATCCAGAAGGAACAAGGAGACCTTGTGGCCGCCTCCAGCAAGCAGCCCATCAGCAGCCAGCAGCCCACGAGCAGCAAGCAGCCCACGAGCAGCAAGCAGCCCATCAGCAGCAAGCAGCCCACGAGCAACAAGCAGCCCACGAGCAGCAAGCAGCCCACGAGCAGCAAGCAGCCCACGAGCAGCAAGCAGCCCACGAGCAGCAAGCAGCCCATGAGCAGCAAGCAGCCCACCAGCAGCCAGCAGCCCACGAGCAGCAAGCAGCCCACGAGCAGCAAGCAGCCCACGAGCAACAAGCAGCCCATCAGCAGCAAGCAGCCCACGAGCAGCAAGCAGCCCACGAGCAACAAGCAGCCCATCAGCAGCAAGCAGCCCACCAGCAGCCAGCAGCCCACGAGCAGCAAGCAGCCCATCAGCAGCAAGCAGCCCACGAGCAACAAGCAGCCCACCAGCAGCAAGCAGCCCATCAGCAGCCAGCAGCCCACGAGCAGCAAGCAGCCCATCAGCAGCAAGCAGCCCATCAGCAGCAAGCAGCCCATCAGCAGCAAGCAGCCCATCAGCAGCAAGCAGCCCACGAGCAACAAGCAGCCCACCAGCAGCAAGCAGCCCATCAGCAGCCAGCAGCCCACGAGCAGCAAGCAGCCCACGAGCAACAAGCAGCCCATCAGCAGCAAGCAGCCCATCAGCAGCAAGCAGCCCATCAGCAGCAGGAAGCAACTGGACCACTTAGGGTAAGGACTGCAGGAGATCCTTCTAGACACAAACATACTGTATACAGTATGTTTACAGTATGTTTTCACATACTGTAAACATACTCATACTGTATACAGTATGAAAACATACTGTATATAGTATGTATACTATATACAGTATGTTTTCTCTGTTTTCTTTCTTTTTTCTAGTATCTGATGCTTACATTTACATCTTGTCATTTAGCAGACGCTAAGGAGTAGCTACAAAATATGTTCTAGTGTTGCGCAACCTAGTTACACCAACTGACAGTGCAGAGTATGTGATAGGAACACATAGGAATCAGAAACACATGGTTGCTAAATCTTCATAATATTTTTAATAAGTGATGCTATGAGCTTTGCTGTCGTGTTGTGTTTTGTCTCAAAGGCTCCCCAATAGTGGGGCGATATGCTACATGAACTCAACCATGCAGAGTCTGCTGACGCTGAAAGAATTCACCCAGGAGATTCAATCTCAGCACAGAGTGTGGGGTTCAGTCTCTACGGACAAACTGCTCAGGTACGTGCGCACGCACACACACGCACACGCACACACGCACGCACGCACGCACACACACACACACCACACACACACACACACACACACACACACACACACACACACACCACACACACACACACACACACACACACACACACACACACACCTAGCTGGATCCAACATGAAGTGACCATATCTCTTGTCCTCCTCCTCTCCAGGCACTTTGCGGCCATCAGTGAGTCCCGCAAGGCTGGTATGGATACGGACTCCAAGCTCAGTGTCCCGCGGCGTGCAGGACACTTCAAGGACAGTGTTTCTCTTCACGCCCCACAGTTTGAGGACGACGACCAGAAGGTGAGCTTCAAAACACAGACTTCTCTCCACGTCGTGTAACGCAGACCCAAACATGTTTCAACATAGCTTTTTATTTTACAGTGTAAGTGAATGATTTCCTGGTTTGTTTCTCTGCATGCCTTTGTGTGTGTGTGTGTGTGTGTGTGTGTGTGTGTGTGTGTGTGTGTGTCTGTGTGTGTGTGTGTGTGTGTGTGTGTGTGTGTGTGTGTGTCTGTGTGTTTTAACAGGATGCACATGAGTTCCTTATCTGTCTGCTGAGAGCTCTGTCCATTGAGCTGAGCTCAGCAGCTCTGATCATGGGCAGTAGCTACACCTGCCCTGTGGAAGCTCACCTGACCTTCCATATGACGAGCACCAGGACCTGCAAGGGGTACGACTCAACTCAACACCTTTACATTCAATTCAATTCACAAGAGCTTTATTGACATGGAAAATAAACAAGGACATTGCCAAAGCAGCTTCAAAATGAAAGAAAAACATTGACAAAAAGAAACGATACAAATTAAATTAAAAAAGAGACATAATGTAAAAGAAATATAAATAGAAAGGAAGTACAATAATAATGTATACTACAGAATATATATATGCTACATCCCCATTTGCTTTATTTTTCATTCATAGTGTTGGTCAGCCACAGGACAGCCTGGTCTTGGCCAGTGTGTGTGAATTCTCTGTGCTTCTCTGTGTGTTTTGTCTCCTTGTGTAGATGTGGTGATCAGTCGTCCACAACGGAGCAATTTACCAACCTGTCCCTGGAACTGGTGTCCGAAGGCTCTGTGAGCCAGGCGCTGCAGCTGTACCTCACGGTAGTTATGACCCCCGTCTTCACTGTTCAAGTTGCCTCTCATGTGCTTGGGTACCATAAGATGACACTTTATTAATCCCTGTAGGGGAATAGTGCAGTGCAGTTCAAACGTGACAATATAAGAATAAAAGACTAATGGTAATATACTATATATACATATACATACACACCTGTGAACACAATAAATCTAATAAAAATAAAATGCGGAAGATTTAAATAATGGGTAGTTGTATATACATTGCAGATGCGGTGCTAAAATGGTCATCATAAGATGTGAATAAAGTGGTTGTCTATAAATACGTCATTGTCCTATGTGCACTAAAACAAGCCTTTGTGTGTGTAGGAGACCCCAGTGGAGTATCGCTGCCACTGTGGAAACCAGCTCTCTGTCCAGCAGTGGTCCTTCCAGACGCGGCCCAAGTGAGTGACACACTGACATTCGCAGCAGTTAGCACTGCACTAAACTGCCAGGGATTATTTGACAAGATTTTACAACTTTGTGTTATTCTGTAGGCTGGAATGGCCGACAGAATAATTTGAAGTTGATGAAGTAAGAAGTTGAGTTCAGGTCTAATGTGTTGAGTAACTCCTGTGTGCTGTATTTGTCCTCTTCTTTGTCCATCTCCTCTACCTCCTGCAGTTTTCTGGTGTTCCACCTGAAGCGCTTCAGGTTCACTCACTGGGGGACTCTGGAGAAGGTGAGGGACCCCGTGCTCCTGTCCAGGAAGCTGGAGCTGTGCTCAGGGCCACCAGGGACACCTGCTGGCTGCCCCCACATCCAGCCCCAGGTGAGATTCATTAGAAACGGCTACAGCTGATGGTTACCGTATGTCTGACTGTATGTTGGCCCATTAGAAACAGCTACAGCTGATGGTTACCGTATGTCTGACTGTATGTTGGCCCATTAGAAACAGCTACAGCTGATGGTTACCGTATGTCTGACTGTATGTTGGCCCATTAGAAACAGCTACAGCTGATGGTTACCGTATGTCTGACTGTATGTTGGTCCATTAGAAACAGCTACAGCTGATGGTTACGTTACTCTATGTCTTATATAACCAATTGTGAAGAGAGAGAGATAAGAGAGTCCTGTGTAACATATCACACTCAATATATGAATGAGATAGTACTACATTAATCACAGATGAGGAATTTGATAAGCAGAACTTTAACCTGGTCTAATGTCTAATGTCGTGTTTTGTGTAGCATGTTTGTGTGGTGCTAAACTGTTTGCTCGTTCACAGGTGTACACTCTCGTCAGTTTACTGAGCCATGAAGGCTCCACCATTGACTCAGGTGACACACACACACACGCACACACACACACACACACACACACACACACACACACACACACACACACACACACACACACACACACAATGTGTAAGTTGAATAGTGAATCTCCCCCACCTGTGTGGACTGAGCAGCCAGCTTCTCCTCCCAGGGCATTACATCAGCGACGGGGCTTATTCATCAGAGGAGGGGACAGGAGAGAACACAGACCGCTGGCTCTCCTACAACGACCAGCTTGTGTCGGAGACAAGTCCCGAACATGTCTGCTGGAAGAGACAGAACACAGCCTACATGCTCTTCTACCAGTGGCAGGTAAGAGGATATGTCACTTGCTTTAAAGACCTGTTTACTGAATAAGACAACAGACATGAGTGGAAGGTGTGATCATTTGAACATGTGAACGGTTAAGATGTCAAGATGAGATTGAGCCACTTTATAGTTCTTTTACGTATATACAGTATATATATATATATATATATATTATATATGGTGCAGGAGGATTGTGTGTCCTTGGACCCTGTTACATACTCCCCTACAGGTGTTAGGCCTAGGAAGTGTAGGGGAGCCTAACACCGCATCACGCTCATGTTATTTTCAATAATAAATGGAAGTAAGGGAACACGGGACAAACGATATGGAAAATAAACCAGGGTAGATTTATTAAACAGAAATTTGGAACAAGGGGATCAACAAGAACGGTTTCAAATCAAATCAAATAATGAAAGACAAGCAAACTAATACAAGGGATCCAGAGGGCCAAAGGGTTGAGAGAGCTGATGGTGGAAAACAGCTGTGTATTTGATGGGATTGGGAGACTTCTGATTGGACCGGCGTGTGGGGGTGTCGGACGGAGAGGCGCAACTGAATGATAAGTAACTGAATGATATGTTGTTTTCACAGACCTAACATAGCCAGCGTGGGACCCAAGTGGACACAAGCGGGTGGCCGGCTTGCAGCCCATAGGAGGATGGGACACCCCCAGAGAGCCTGGTTCCTCCCAAGGTTTCTTCAATATCAGTGGAGTGTTTCCTTGTCACAGTCGCCCATTGGTTCTGTACCTAGCACTAGATCAGCCTGCTGGGCTCCAGACTGATCTGGTGTTCTGGTTAGGCCGTGTGCTTGCTCTCTGGGGGTAAAAACACACACACACACACACACACACACACACAGGAGGGCGGTCCCCCTGTCAAGACCCGCCAGCAGAAGAAAAAGGCTGCCAAGAAGCAGAAGGCTGGAGCTGCTGCCGGGACGGGCCCACGAGTCCAGGAGAGGGAGAGAGCCATCTCCCTCCAGGAGGAGGCTGACATGGCCAAGGAGCAGGTATAGCAGCTCCGCCTTGAGCTGCAGCAGGAGAGGTAGAGGGCGAGCCGCATATAGCAGCGGTGATCGCGCCGACACCGGGACGCGGGAGACGCCGCCGACACAGAGATCGCCGCCCGCCGACGCGCCGCGGAGATCGCGGACCCGTACGAGCCCGGTGAGGACTGTACCCCGCGGAGCACGGCTACCCGGGAGGAGGCGTCCGAATAGGAGAGGACTCCTAGGATCGCTATTGTAACGCACGGACGTGATCTCTGATTGTGTTGTAATAAACGGCCCGACTAAGGAGCCTTAAACAGACTGTTGCATCTGTGTCCTATATGCGTCGTGCCTTTTGGACACACACACACACAGGGCCCTGCTACGCGTGCTAATAAAAAAATAAATAAAATAAAGCTGCCCCTTTTGCTGTAAATAGTGTGGATAGTTGATTCTTTCCCTTCAATTGTGATATTTGTATTGTTCTGTTGCACATTCCGCTGGGCATCGCCACTTTCATTTCACTGCATATCCTGTATGTGTATGTGACATTTAAACTTCTTGAATCTTGCAGCTTTGTATCATTGCTTAAGTACCATTACATGCTCTGGTCAATTATTCAAAAGAAACCTTTAAACATTTAGGGACTGGATGTATAATGGCTCTGGTCTGAGAGCGTAAAGACTCTACGCTGAGTTTCTAACCCCAAAGACAAATGCGCCTTTCCCGAACTCGCTAAATATTTTAGCAGCTAGTAGGTTTGTAACTAGCACTGGGACTGGTTCCTCCCAAGGTTTCTTCAATCTGGAGTTTTTCCTTGCCACAGTAGCCCGTTGGTTCTGTACCTCGCACTAGATCAGCCTGTTGGGCTCCAGACTGATCTGGTGTTCTGGTTAGGCCGTGTTCTTGCTCTCTGAGGGTAAACACTTTTTTTTGTGAAGTGAATACCCTTTCAAATCTATTTGTTTTGTTTTCATTCTTTGGCTTGTGCTCTTAATCTATGAACAAACAGATTAATTAACACATTTACAGATTTCCCGTTTTTACATTGGTCATATAATTTAAAATATATCACTTCTATTAAATATAGTCTATATTTGAATTATAATAATAATAAAATAATGAAATAGTCAATGGTATTTTCAACTGTCTGGTGTAAGTGTAACAGGTTTCCATGAGGTGGCAAACAAACACAACCCCTCGCAAGTAACCCAATTCAGGTGATCACTTGTTAAAGGTCCTTTATCCCAACAAATAATGACTCAATTTCAGGGCTTATTCTGTTGATTTAACAAGGTGTTGCCTCCAACTACCGAAGTGCTCTTGTGTGAATGACATGCGAATAACAGGGATAACATGCACAAACAACTCCCAACAATTGCACTCTTTAATTCTGAAAGAATAAGGAGGAGTTGTGTGCCCTCTTCATTTAAGACTAAAGGAGATAAACTATGCCTCCCCCCCCCCCCCCTCAGTTTATGACCAGGAGGGGTAAATAAAAACTAAGAAAACAACACATGCCTACTGCAAACTCTCAGCCATGAGCAGTTTAATTCAAGAAGTGTCAAATGTCGCAGAAGCAAAAACACAAATAAAACATGACAGGAAATCACACCCTTAACAGACACCATTCCCTAAGCGAGCCAGATTTGATCATTACAAATATAGGCAGACTGATTCCCACTTTGGATAATCCAGGAATTGTGCAGAACAATAAATGATCATTCAACGTAAATTCCACGTTTAACCCCTGGTGTTGCTGATTGTAATATTTGGTCCTGTATTCCCCTTTAATCATCATTCCCTTTCGGCCTTAGTCTCCGCCCTCCGCACGTATCATCCAATCGCGCTCGACAAACCCAACCCAGCTCGACCAATGAAACTTCAGCGTTGTCAAAACAAGGACGTAGCTTCAAGTGTCGCGTGTAATGGAATAGTTTCTGTGATCAATATCAATAGCCTACTACGTTCAAAAGTTTAACAACGTTGATTTGTTTGGTTGTGTGAACCCAAAGGCATGCCGATACAAAGAGGATGACCCGAGCTGTCCATAGAGTTGCAATGTAGGCGAGTTTATCGCCACTAAATACACCCAGAGAAGACTTATGTATATGTATAAGAATAGGGCACACGGATGGGGTCACGTGATTTACTGCTCACATGTTCGTCATATTAGACTCTTTTCCTTCCTCAATGCTGATGGGCTCTGCTCTTTGTATGTATTATGTCTATGTAGACTAATGAAGTGAAGATAACTCCCATTGACCAAGTTAAACACCCGCCTATCTAGTCCCTAATGTTTATGTTGGGCTCACATGTTGACAAATCTGTAAAAAAAGGATCCATGGAGGCCAATGCGTTTTATCTTCACTAGTTAAGTGTGTTCACTTCTTCAATGTGTTATCTTAGTCACCTTCACTAGCCTCCTAGGTCTGACTGTGCCCTGGTAGCTCAGAGCCTTAATCAGTGTTATGAACGACACCTGTCTGTGATTGTCTTACCATTAGGCCTGGCCATTTTAATGGCGGTGGCCAGTAACAAGCCAATCTGTTTGTTTGTTGTGTGTTTCATGCTTTGCTGAAGTAGCGGCCATCATTGAAACTCTTGAAGCATGGCTGAAACGGTCTTGCCTGGACCAGGGGCAGGAGATGCGGAGCCTGCACCAACCACCACCACCACCACCACGTGCCCGGTCTGCCTGGCTCCCTTCAGTGGACAGACTGTAGCAACGCTAGATAAGTGCCAGCACGCTTTCTGCCTCGAATGTATCCTCGAATGGTCAAAGGTGAAGGCTTACCTGTTGTATGTCTTTTGTTGTGTCAGTTAGTAACTGTTAGCAATTGACAAACAAGTTTGATTTTAATTCAGACTGCAAACTCATGTCCAGTGGATCGGACCAGCTTTGATGTCGTCTACCAGAGATTGTGTCTCGGTGGGCAAATTGAAAAAGAGGTAAAGAAGAGTTTGCCTTTTGAACATAACTGAACTCGCATGAACTGATACAAACGCACCTCTGCTTTGAAAACACTTTAATCTGGTACTCGTCATGTCTGCGGTTCCATCCATCCAGATACGGGTGCAGCGGCGAAGACCTGCTGGCAATGAAGATGATGGCAGAGGGAGGGAGACTGTTCAGTGTGAGGTGTGCGGTCGGAGTGACCGTAGCCACCAACTGCTAATATGTACACACTGTGATTCAGGGTATGGCAAATATCAGTGCTTTCTGTGTGGGGCCCCACGGTGCTATAGCTAGCCTACTTATTTAAATCATTTAAAAAGACCAAACTTTGTTTCAGTTCTTGCAGCTCATTTTTGTTTTTGTAATCTTGACTAAACCAATGTGCATTTCACTATTCCTCCAGGTATCATATGAGTTGCCTGACTGCTCCAATGGAGATCACCCAGGGAGCTGTTTGGAGCTGCCCAGACTGTGCCCCGCTCAGCCCTCCCCTCTCAGGTGTGGGTCTTTTTTACATCTATTTCTTTTAACAGATAACTTTGCCGATGTTTAACCTTCTCTCTATCTGCATTGGGATGTAGTGTGAAAAACGCCAGCCTATCTTACCCCCCTCTTTCCATAACTCCATCTATTGACAGTTAACGACAGAGTTGGGGGAAGACTTAACTCTGTCAAAATAAGCAGTTGGGTTTTTATCCAAAGAGCTTTACACTGCCTCACATTCACCCATTCATACACACATTCATACACCGATTGCAGTGTCAACAATGCAACAACCAGCTCATTGGGAGCAGTTAGTCAGGGACACCTCGACACTGAGCTAGGTGGAGCCGGGGCTCGAACCAGTAACCCTTTGGTTGCCAGGCAACCGCTGAGCTGATAATGCTGTCATCTGTCAGACAAAAGTAGCAGGGAGATCTGGGTGCAGGCAACATGTAAGAGAGGTAAACATTGTTCATTTGCATAATACTCCACACAATTAAATAATGCAAATCCGGTTGGAAATCAGCAAAGTTCTCCTTAAACATTGAGATAACTTGGTTTGTATCCAACTAAAACATTTTTTTCTAATACAAGAAAAATATTTCACGCCATCATACATATTTGAATACCGTAAATCCTCTAATAGTGGCCTGTATTAAAGGCCGGTCTGTCATAATGGCCGGGGGAGTGGTCAACACGGACAAATAAAGGCTGGCCTCCAATACAGGCCGGGTCAAAAAACGACAAAAAAAACGACGGTTCATACGGTAAATTCCTGGTGCCTGTTGTCCACCGGTAATGTAACTACGGTAGTTTGAATGACCTGTGCAAGCCTGAATGTCCCACAACACAACGTGTCTACGTAACACAGAGCTACCAGAGAAGAGAAAACAAACATGGCGCCGACCACACGAAAGTTTGACGTGACTTTTAAAGAGACAGTTACCGTATTACTGTAATGTTTATTCCTACCTCAGGGTTGTTTTATTTTACAGTGGCTGTATTTTCCCTACGTGAGGCTGCGGTGCTGTTTTGTTACCATATGTTACTTGCAGCTGAATCTTACTGTTTTGTTTTTGTTTTTATGTGGCAATGTGTGCAATGTTTTGCTATAAAAGTCAGGAAATGAAGGGATTATGTCCATGAGAGTTTAATTTTAAGAAATAAAGGCCTGCCTCTAATATAAGCCTGCCTCCAACAAAGGCCTGGTGCTCTTTGCGGCTCAGTAAATAAAGGCCCCGGCCAATATTAGAGGATTTACGGTAAATGTTTTAATGTTTTATGATGTCAATTTTAGTGTCAATACTATACATCGACGATGGAACGACTGACCATAATGACATGTCTCTCCGGCTCTGCAGAGGACGAGCAGGTTGCCGATGAGGAGCTGACGGAGCTGCTGGTGGAGGCGGAGGGGGGTTTGAGCACCCCCAGCCGTCTGAGAACCTCCACCCTCAACCAGCCAGGCCACTTCACTGGCGTCCGTCGCAGCCAGAGGATCCAGAATGCATCTGGAGCCAATAGCAACCCAGCATTGCAGCCCTGCCTGGTCGGTGTGGTGTGCAGATACACAACACTGTTGTCATATCTGTTGTGATTGTTATTATTTACGATTATTTGAATGTGGATGTATGTGTTACTGCATGTATCCAAATGTAAACATGCATATTTTATAGCTTAAACTAAAACTTATCTTTCTGTGTCAAATCAGAAGAAGGCAACTTTCTTTCTTTTTCAGCATGTACCGAAATACCTTATGAGAGCAACACAATCAGAGAGAGCAGAGCCTGTGGATGGAGAGACCAGTGCTCACCCTGAGAATGGGCAGGAACAAGACGTCATGTCAAACGGTTGAAGTTAACGCTCTACCACTGCCCAGCATGGCGAGCTGTAATGGTTACAATTCTCCAGAGGGTGGCAGCATAACGCCTGATGTGACGATGAAACTTCGAACCATTTTAACGGTTTTGGAGGTCTGCTCTTCAGGCACAACTTTTTTTTAATTATTTTTTGTACCTCATTTTTTGTGATACTTTAACTATCTGCTGTTGTAAGTAACACTTGCAATTGTACATTTTGTCAGTTTGGTCTGCAGGTGCTCTTTAAAAAAACCAAAACAAACTAATAAAATCTTTTGCAGACAAACCTTTTTGTCTTGACATTTTTATGTACAAAAAATTATACATGCTTAGGGTTGAGTCTTTATACGCTCTGCTTGTAGCAGCAGCAACCAGGAACCAAGTCTAGCGCCTTTTTGGTCAAGGAGCCAGGTACAATTATTAGTCTATCTATCTTTTGATGTGGTCATTAATATTCAGCAAAATCTTGGTTAAGATGTAGGCTGCAGCCGCCTGGGGTACTTGGAAGCCATCCTCATATATAGCCATCCGCCATGGCTTCCAACCACTCGAGGCTAAAATGTGTACCACATTTTACTTTTTAATTTGGCTACTTCAGTCTTTTATAATAAACAAGATTAGGTAAGTGGTAGGTGGTGTGATTGTAATTGCGTTGGCCTCTGTCCAGCAATAGCCTGCATGGACAACACTATCCTTGAGCAATATATTAAACATTGTACATATTGTACATTATACGTGATACTGTTTTTTACACCATGAAGGATGGGAAATCAGAGGGGACATGAACCTGTAATAATAAAGCATGCCTTTATGATGATTATATGCAATGCTTTCAGTTGTAAAAACAAAAGGAAACATTTGTTCATACTTTTAACATGATACACTCCAATCACTGAATAGCATTATACTATCACCATTTGCACAATAGATTAGAATATATTTCATGATGCATTTTTTTTGGTAAGGGGGGGGAGGGGGGGGGGTGAAAAGGGTACATTGGACTTTTCCAACGTGCGCGCTTTGAATGAACCAATTGGCTTCCAGCAGGACGGGCTCCTCTCTATTGGGGATGGAAATGAGTTGCAGTGTGTGCAGTGTGTGCGGCGTTGCACGGGAACGCCGCGGGACACGCGCCCGGCTCGCGACCTAACGGCCGGCGTGGCGGTGAGACTCCTCAGAAGCGTGCGACGTGGAAAGAAAAAAAAAAACAGGGGAGGAGGAGGAGGAATAATCGCCTATAAAAGAGACGGCAGCGCGGGCCGTCTGACGTCTTGTTGTTGTTGTTGTTGTTGTTGTTGACGACGTGGTGTGGAGGTGTGTTTCGGCGTGCGTGCATGCGTGCAGCGTAAATCAACTTATTGTTCATTGCTGTCAAAGCCTGTTTTCGGGTTTTTTTCTTCTTCTTTTTATCCCCTTTTCTTGAAGAAATGGAGACCATGCCGTCGCCGTGCTCTGCAGTGCATTCACAGTACACACTCCTGATGATCTCGTCGGGTGGTCAAACTTTAATACCCGAAGAACGGTGCGCGATCAAAGGAGAGCCTGCACGGCACGTCAAGCCCGACCTGGTGCTGAAGAGACAGCGCCCCGGGTCTCCCCAGCAGCGGCACCTCTTCCGCTGCGTAAAACGGACCTATTTGGACAGCGCAGTGGACCTTCCCGATCCCGATCAGCCCCACCGGCCGCCGTTCGTCGCGTCCGTGGCGCGCAGGAACGAGCGCGAGAGGAACCGCGTGCGGCAGGTGAACGCCGGCTTCCAGACGCTGCGCCAACACGTGCCAAACGGAGCCGCCAACGGCAAGCTGAGCAAGGTGGAGACGCTGCGCTCCGCGGTGGAGTACATCCGAGCCCTGCAGCGGCTTCTGCATTCGAGTCCGTCCATGTCGGCGGCGGCGGCGGCGGCGTTCGAGAGCATGGAGGTGCCTCCGCCCTCCTCGCCCTCCGTCTCCAGTGGGCTCTCGATGGGACCCGAGTCGCCGCACTCCACCTGCAGCTCCTCTGCCTCGGAGGAGGGGGCCGCCTTTAAAAACGGGACCTTTATGCGCTCCGATGAAGAAGCCGGGCTTTTGGACTTCACCGCCTGGTTACACAGGTACACGGAGCTCTCAAGTAACTAGAAGGACGCGGCAACTATCTGGGACCTCATACAACGATGCACTTGCGTTTGAATTATGGCACATTTGGAGTTCTGCTTCTCCAATACTGGGATGGACTAGTTGCAACCAAGAAGCTGGAAACATGCTGGAAAACCACATGCCTCAAATATTCTGTTTGATACCCCATGTTCATGATGTCAATATGTAAATACATGTATGCTTTATTCTGTGAATTCATATATTTTTTACTCAATGTTTTATAGATCCTAATGTAAATCTTAATAAAGAAAACTTTGAAATACTGCTGCTATTGATCAGTTTATTTTGTATATTTTACATGAATATACAGGTGGTTCAGTTCCGAAAGCAAGAATAGCAGGAGTCTAGAAGTCTATGTTTGAAAGCAGATTGTTACTTTTGCGTATAGTATACATGTCCATGCGTGCGTGTGTGTTAATAACATTAGTCTGGTGAAAGGGTCCGGGATAGACCTCTTGTCTGTCTTCCTGATTCAGTTGGATACATGTATTTGCATATGCTATTGTGCGTCCCAGGTTTGGCCTCATTGCAGGCCTCCTTCAACATGTCTCCTCTTTACCTCTTCTGCTCGGTGAGGGCTAGTGAATGGCTTGGCTGGCATTCTTCACTAAACCCCTTTTGTGTACAGGAAGCCCCTTATTCACCGCCTACCACCAGCCACGGACACTTCTGATTGGCCAGGCATTATTACCGTGATATTGAGGCATGCTTTCGAGTGGCGTTGCAAAACATTTAGGTCTTTTTGTTTTGGCAGAGTTACAATTCTACAGGCCTACAATAGTAAATCGGTGTGGACGGTTTACACAATGCCATGCTCAATGTGCACAATGAACATGAAACCCTGCAGTATATTTTTAAAGTTCTTGTTCATGGTGTTAAAATTGTATCTTAAAGGTACACTAACAAGGGTGCTCAAGGAAGTTTGGGATGCTACTGTATATGCCACCAATGTCGCTATTCCACCATATGACCTAAATATGACCCATTATAGTAAACTAGAATGCGAACTACTATTAATGCACTGCTAACACAGTGCTCTACAGTGTAATAAAGTGGAGCTCCACATGATAACACAGTGGCGCTCCACATGCTAACACAGTGGGGCCCTACATTACTAACACGCTGGGCCTTTACAGGCTAAGGCTAAACGCTTGCTGGCCGCTCTACCATGTGATGGTATGCATAGCGGAGCCCTCTAGAACGGCTGTAACCACAGGAACATAACTGTTGAACACAACTTTTTTTTTACGATGAATCCCCAGTCACCTCCAATTGAAAATGAATGGGACGCCCCTGTCTGAAATCACCTTAACACAGTGGGGCTGTGTTGAGCAAATGGGTCGAGGTAACTGTTTAAAACAACCACCAGATACATTGCACTACCATTTTATCCATTTCATATCCCATTCAATTCCTGTTGATCTCAAGTGTCAATCCAAGTCTCCTGGTTCACCTTTTCATATGGAAAAAAAAGCCACAATAGAAACAAGAAACAAAATGGCTGACTGTCCAAGGCCAGGTCAGGACAGAGAGAAGATCTGTTAATCGAGTGGGATCCTTTCGTTAGACATATCCAAGCCTACATCTCTACCTCCTCCCTCCCCCCAAAGCTTGTCATTCCTTCTCCCTCGGTGTTCCCACTTTACAAGCACGCCAGGGCCCCCCCGTTAGCCGGCCGCATGGAAGCTGTCCTCCCTGCTTTGTGCCTGCGTGCCCAGGGACGCCCTGTAGGGCCATCCCCATTGTGTCCCCGTCATTGATGGCCGGGTCGGGCCATATTGAGGCACCCCTGGGTGTCAGAGGTGACAAAGGAGTGGAGTGGGAGTTTGTTTCTGCTCAAGCAGAAGGGTGGGCCGGGAGGTGTGGGTGGGTGTCTCTGAACTGTCAACTGCGGGGAGCAGGCATCCAATGATAGGATACAGGGGGTCGTTAATGATTATTGAGCTCAGTAACTCAAGGGTCTTGGAACCCTGTTTATGGTGAGCTTCCAACCAGTACAGCCCTTCCTGGCGCCGGAGGGAAGTTTAGGATTTGGGGGATTCCTAGCGCATCAGAATCCTATGTTTTCCAATAATGAGGTACTTATGCCCGATGTCTTGAGATTAGTTGGTAACCTTGCTGCGGTAACCCTGCCAACACATGGCTCTTATTGGCGCGGTTGGGGATGTAATTACAACACATTTGTCATTACACAACACATTACTCTCACGCTCGCTCTGGGGCATCAGGGGGTGTCTTTGTTGCGGCCTGCAGGCGGCTCCAGCAGCTCTGGCCGGAGAGCTAGCCCCGGGACACAGGCCCAGCTGGGGCCGCATTGTTCAGCGTGGAGGCAACATCGTGTTGCGCTCCACGCCGGGAGGAACCTCGTCACTCTTGATAGCTTTGTTTAAAGCCCCACATGTTGAGTGACTCTCATGCTCATTTGATTAATAGGTGATTTGTTTCTTTGATGGCTGTTTATTGTTGTTGTCATGTATATATATTTAAAAACTGAACTCGACTGAACTAGTCACCGATTCGAAACATTCCCCTGTCCCGCCACATGAATTTTTTAGTCAAGCTTCTGTGAAAACTCCCCTTTCGTCTCAGCTTTTATTGTTTTGTTAAAAACCGTGTTCTCTTCAGAAGCCTAATCCTTCAGTCCCCTTCAGTCTTAAAAGAATCAAAACAGACTCCCTGCGCTCACGGCTAATTCAAGCTCCCTTCTAACGACAGCTTTCACTAATGGCTTCCTTGTTTGTTTAGATTAGAAAGCACCAGGCTATCATCCAGTTAGACTCCTCACAGTTTGTCTTTGTGCTTCGATAAGAGTTTTTTTGTGAAATAGGCTAGTATCCAGATCATGTCAACAATTTGATTGGACTCACTATTTGGGAGATGGAGATAAAGGTAGGAAAACCACTTCGCAACGGATCAAGTCAATCCAGAGGTAATTTTGGGCAACGAAACAAGTGAACAACAATGTCCTCCCAGCCATGAAACAAAAATAAAAACAAAGATGACTGCTGACGGAATCAAAGGTTAAGACGGTGAAGTATCTGTTGCTTGCAGATTGCTAGGCATTGGGCTGCAGCTGCAGAGGACAGGGGTATTTGCCAGTTACATATTCATCACCCTCAAGTTTGCCCCGGTTTGGACCAGACAGTGATCTGAGATCCATAGTCTTTATGCACTGCTGCATCGCGGCCTTCGCCCAAGCTTATCTGGACGACGCCAGCCTAGCAAAGAGAAGCCCAGAAACAGAGACGCCTCTATAGGCATCGAGGAGGAGGAGGAGGATGAGGGACGGAATTGATGAAGGTCAAAGAGAGGATTATTGTTGATCAAACATCGGCCCCATTTATCGTCTTCTTTCTGAGTCCTTATCTCCATATCCCAGGACTATTTTCAGAGAGACCAGACCCCTTTTTGAGGGAGGAGGGGGCCGGGGCAGGGCGGGTGGGGGGGGGTGGAGAAGAGCGGTTTCATGTTTGGCTCCATGAGCCACGGGTCACCAGATCCCTCTCTACATTGTCTCGCCATTCTCTCCCCTAACTAGATTCAGCGTGTTTGTTTTGAGGAGGATGAGGAGGGGGTTTGCGGGTGCTTGGGGGTGCGGCGGTGGGGCAGGGGGGGGGAGGCCCCTCTCTTGCCATTGTACACCCTGAGCTCTTTGCTCAGTGGCCGTCGGCCCAAAATCTTGGCTGCCATATGGAGCCAAGATTCCCCCAATCAAATTAGCTTTGTCCGTCTCTTCTTGTTCTGCCCGCTCAGGAATGGACTCTGGCCCCTGGTGACTCCGGGTCCGACGGGAGGTCGCAAGGCCAGAGACGGACCCGGGTCTCTATGGGTGATAATTAACAAATGATATAATGGGATCATCTTCCCCTCATCTATCACAGGGCTCTGAGAGGCCCTGGAAGGCTCAGTGAAAGCTGCGGCCGTGGTCCATTCTTGGCTGTTTTGTGTTTTTTTTGGGCTTCTATTTAAATTGGCTTCTTCTCGGTCAAAGGCAGGGAGATCTAATTTAATAACATTGACTTTAGAGGAGGAACCAGGAGCCGTGGCTGTGTGCTATACCTCGTGTCTTCACCCCGCTGGTTCTCTTCTCCTCTGATGTCCTTGTGTTGGCCTGTTTGTCCTTCTGCTAACCCACCTCCCAGGCTGCTGTACAGGCCCTGGGTACGCATCTAAAGCATACTGCTGGTACCTGCATAAAGCATTGAATGACAAACAGTTACGGCCTACTGGTTAATGGAGAAAATAGCCAGTGTATTCTTTTCTACATGTGTGACTGAGGAAGAAGGGAAGATAAAGTGTGTGCGTGTGTGTGTGTGTGTGTGTGTATGTATGTTATTTCTACAGAGGCACGAGGCCAGCTGCAGCAGCCAGACCGTGGTGAATCGCTGTATAACTCACAATCCCGTCTCCAGTGAAAGAGGGCCAAAGAGATTTCCCAACTGGCCAATCAATTGGAGCCCCTCAATGAGTGAAGGCTATTGTGTTGTACTAATGTGGAGGAACAAGAGGACCCCCCCCCCTCCCCTCCCCACCGCACCCACCTCCCTCCAACAACCCTCTCTGCCCGCCCCCACCTCCTCTTGGTGATTTCCTACACACCACAGCTGTAAGTGATATTCTACTTCAGTTGAAAAAAAGAATAAATAATAATATATATATATGTAATACTATGGAGAAAAAACTGCAAAAGTGCACTTCCAGGAATGGGTCCTTCTCAGACTTGTAATTCATTTGGCATCCAAACTGAATGCGAACTGCCGACAGGTGATAGTTGGCTAGTGTCTTTAAAGTGGACAAAGTAAATACACAAACAGATACTTCAGTACACAAATACTTTACTGAAGCAATGTCATGATAGAAACATTACGATGTGTAACTGCAATAGTCTGCCACTGCTGATCTCATATGAGGGTGCTTATGGGATACATCAACACGGTTGCATGCTCTTCAGTCCGGACAAAATGCTAATGTTACTCTTTTTGTCGGAAATAAGTAGACATTTTGAATGTCGGCTGTCGACATTTAAAATGGATGAAGACGAATATCTGTCTCACTGCACTCTTTTCATGCAACAAGCTGGTGTTACGTGGTCATGACACACGTTATACACAGCCTGTGGCTCGGTAAAGAAAGTGTTTGGTTTGGTGTGAGGAGGAGCAGCAGTCGTCTTCAGTGGCCCGCAGTGGGGCCCCCAGGAGGCTAGAGGTGGGCTGGCTGGCCCTGCCCCCTCGGCTGGGGAACAAGGCCGGGGTTACTGGTGACTGGGCTACCTAGACAAGGGCAGGGGCTGGAGAGAGGAGCGCTCTCACGCCCATTTGCCCTCCCCCTGGCCACACCCTCACCAGCACCCACAAAGACTGTGGGCCTGGTGACCGCCGCAGCAGCTTGCAGCGAGGACGCCTGTCAAAGAGTTGAACTTGCCCCTATAACCTCTGTATCAATCACTACAGCAATATGTCATGATTGATACAAAAATAGAAAGTGAAGAAGCAGACTATTCTATCTTATCTTATCTTATCTTATCTCTTATAGCAATAAGCACCGTCAGAGACAAAGGCAATCAATACGGTGCATGTAAATATCATCTACATGCACCGTATCATCTGGAAAGTGAAAACTTACAAAACTTATATACGACTATTATCAAATGTATAAAATATTCACATGGCTGAAAATGCTCTTTCTTCTAAAAGACAACGCATGCCTTCAGCCAACCTAACCGGTGGATTTTTTTTAATTCATTCGTGGGCGCCCTCTGGTGGCGGTTTGTGGGACTACGTTGATAAACAGTAAACAGTAAATATAATTTCCAATGGACTTAAATTACCATCACATTCACAGACAGACGGGGATTCTTTTATCCCTTGTATTCGGTCTGGTGGTGCGACTCATCGTGCTGTCGTATGGTGAGTATGAACCTAATTTATTATTATTATTATTATTATTATTATTATTATTATTATTATTATTATTATTAACGTTTGGCTGATTGTGTCAACTTCTTTGGCACATCATATGGAGTCAGATGAATTGAAATGTAATGTGTAATGTAATGCACTCAAAAATATTGTTCATAAAAACAAGGTGCACAACTGTACCTCTCATGCACAATCAAAAAAAACCTCGTGTTTTTTTGAGTCAATGTGGTACAAATACACAAATATAATATACGTTTTAAAAGTATTTGCAATGTTCATTAAAATTGTTAAAAACATCTATTTCGGTATTTATATATAAACGACTTTCGCCACAAGCAATTTTAAATGTAATTCACAAAAAAAATATTGTTCATACAAACAAGGTCCACTGTAAGGTCCACTGGAGGCCTACCTCTCATGCACAATCAACATGTTCGTGTTTTTTTTTGTCAATGTGGTACAAATCCACAAATCTAATAATTAAAATAATAAAATAATATATACACCTAATATATACACCTAGATGTTACATTTCTATGCAAACTGTTGCACCCGAATTTACATGAATGACTCCCAGCCACGCCCCCCAGCCCCTCCCCCCCCCCCCCATACAGCAGGGACCACCCGCCCACCGCCGCCAGCAGGTGCTGCTGCTTCATCTCCTAACACACCACCATCACCACCACCACCACCACCACTACTACTACTGTATATAATATACAACACGAATGGAGGAATAACCCTGCTTGACGACGCTATGGCGGACAGAGAAGAGAAGAGAAGCCCGGGTCGCCGGAGCCGCCGCCGCCGCCCCGCCCCCGGGCCGGAGTTTGAAACCCCGCGGTGGTCGCAGCGTCCTCCGCGTCAAGTCACCGGCGGCCAGCTTCAGGTAAGGATAGGATGTTACAGTACAGGCAGGCAAGGCTGTCAGTCAGTCATTCAGTCAGTCAGTCAGTCTCGGTGGCTGTCGATCACCGAATGAATGAGAGAGACCCAAAGATGCACAGAGAGAGAGAGAGAGAGAGAGAGAGAGAGAGAGAGAGAGAGAGAGAGAGAGAGAGAGAGAGAGTATGGAGATGGTTACTGTTATGTATGAACAGTACAAGCTCGTTATGTTGGCTGTTATGTTGTTTTCTGCCGTTTCTAAGGGCGTGTCTGGCTCCAGCGTTTTTGCAACAGAGGCTTCTTTGATAAAAAAAATATAAATAATAATAATAATAATAATTCGCACGGTGCATGTTGGATGCAAGAGTAAACCCTCTGTGCTGCCTGCATCTGTGTCTATGTCAGTGTAATTTATCACATGCATTTGGCAAAACGGATACCTTTCAAGTTTTAATGTATGCAGTGCACCCCATTTTCAACAACCGACTGATAGCAATCTAGATGACCCTGATATACGGTTCACACCTAGGTAATCATATGCATGCATCATTAGTATAATTAAGTGCATCCGTTTTTAATCAATCTTGGCAAAATTGTCCTAATGGCACTTTTTAAGCTACAAGCTTTTTGTGAACACTAGATAAAACATGCATAATCCTGCAGCACTTAAATGTGTAATTACTAAATTATTGTCATCTTGTATCACCCAATGAGCTCATGATGAGAAAAAAATAAGTTCATGTTGATTTACAATCTGTGTAGCAGATTGGGCTGATCTTTTAAAACCACCAGTCCTTTCTTTCATAGTTTTGTTTTGGTTTGGCCCACAACACAGAGAGAGTAATAGAGGGAGTGAGAGAGAGAAAACCAGAGGGAGAGAGAGAGAGCGTTGCCTGAGGAGCAGCTTGTGATCTTACCGCTCTTAATGAGCAGAGAGGAGCTCAATATTCCCTCTGCAGTTGGGAGGCATTTCCCCCCTCTCCTCTGCTTTCCCACAATGCTTTGCTTGTCCCCGTCTCATTAGCAACCCAGCAAACAGGCTGACACATCACCTCATGTTTTTGATGTATTCATACAAAATTACACATGGTGGAGGCAAGTGGGGGTATGCATGTGTGTGTGTCTGTGTGTGTGTGTGTGTGTGTGTGTGTGTGTGTGTGTTGTGCGCGTGATCGTATGCATGAAGCTGGCCTGCTAGTGTTTGATTTATTGATCACCTGAATCTAGTGGCTCTCAATATAGCAACACATAACCAGGATTCACTCTCACTGCTCTCCATGAAACAAGAGACTTAGTAATCCACGTAGCTCGCACACAACAGCAGGGTTGTCCTTGAAATGTCGCTGTTTGTTTGAACTCGACTCGACTGGATTTACTGTGTAATTAGTGGACTATAAAGGAGTGGGGATATAGCCGAAGAAGACATCATTTAATTCTTCTTTATTGAAGTGTACGTCCTCGGTTCCTGACTCCAGGTGACATCTCACAGCCTCCCCCCTCTTTCTTTCTTCAAGACCCAGAGAAGCCATTGCACACGCACACGCACACACACACCACACACACAACACACACACACACACACACACACACACAACACACACACACACACACACTACACACACACACACACAGGAGAGAGAGAGAGAGAGAGAGAGAGTTCTGCTGCTGGCATCCTAAATAGCAGCACTACACAAAGCCCCCTTACACACTCACACGCAACCACTTGGTTAGACAGATACAGAGACATAGAGACAGAGACAGAGAGACATAGACATAGAGACATAGAGACATAGAGACAGAGACAGAGAGACAGAGAGACAAAGAGACCGAGAGACCAATATACAGTATATGGATGGATAGATAGATAGATAGATAGATAGATAGATAGATAGACAGACAGACAGACAGATAGATAGATAGATAGATAGATAGATAGATAGACAGATAGATAGATAGAGCGAGACACTAATGAATAGATGTTTGTTATCAATACTCCTCTTGTCGACTGCAAGGAGACACGCCCGGTGTTTCCCCAGATAATCGATGCAGCGTACACCAGCGTAAGCACGTGCTATTAATAATTGGAGAACTAAATGTACACGGGCACAAATCAGGGGAGAGCCCTCCCAGGCCTGGCCAGCCACAGTGACCTTAATAGAGAATACTCTTCTTTGTTGCATACAGGAGCATTGATAGCAGAGTGCAACGTCCCATAAAAGTCAGTATTTTATGGACTATAGCTTCTGCTCATGTGGTGTCTTATAAAATATAGGAGTTTTAATTGATAGGGAAAGGATCGTGATTCATGGAGTCACAGCAGTTTATCAATCGGTATCACCGTTCAACTATCAACCAGTGTGTGTGTGTGTGTGTGTGTGTGTGTGTGTGTGTGTGTGTGTGTGTGTGTGTTGTGTTGTGTGTGTGTGGTTGGTGTTGTGTTGTGTTGTGTGTCGTGTGTTTGTGTGTTGTGTTGTGTTGTGCTGTGTGTTGGACAGCACTGCAAACACTGCA
>PIJE02001495.1:121078-126108 GCA_002895965.2 Coryphaenoides rupestris | reverse complement strand
ACTGTAAGTTACTTTTCCATTTTCACTTACATCTGCATCAGTAGCAGTTACTGTATGAATGACTTGACCGGTTGGGCTGTTTTCTTTGACATAAATATTAATGACCGGATAAGGAAAACGTGGTGGATTGTCATTAACATCAGACACGTGGACGGTGATCACATTGTTACTAGAGAGAGGCGGAGTCCCTTCGTCTGTAGCTGTGATAGTGACGTCATACTGAGAGACACTCTCTCTATCAAGAGGCCCGTCAACCAATAAAGAATAATAATTCTTATAATTTAACTTCAGTTTGAAAGGCACAGAGCCAGTAATTCTGCAATTCGCATTTCCATTTTTGCCGCCGTCTATGTCTGTTACAGTAACTAAAGCAACGACTGTGCCTAATTCAGCGTCCTCTTTAACATCATTCATAAGTGATGAGACAACTATTTCTGGTAAATTATCATTCATATCGATCACCTCGATCAGAACTTTGCCATGTCCAACTCGAGGCGGCGTACCTTTATCCTTGGCTTGGACACGAATCTCATAAGCTGCATTTTCTTCGAAATCAATGTTTGATTTTACTGAGATAACACCGGTCTCTTCGTTTAGTATGAAGTGGTCACCGTTTTCTACGTGCCCTTGTCCTGTGAACGAATACACAAGCTCACTATTAACTCCGTCATCCAAGTCAGTAGCGCTAAGCGTTAACAGCGTGGTTCCAATTTCAGCATTTTCAATAACCTGTGCTTTATATAAAGATTGACTGTACATAGGGGCATTGTCATTGACGTCCATTACGTTAACAATTATTTGCAGTGTCCCTGATCTGGGAGGTTTACCACCGTCTACAGCGGTCAGAGTTAGTGTGATTACGGCCTGTTTCTCTCGGTCTAATGATTTCTGCAACACCAACTCAGCAGACAGACGGTGTTTCTCGCTACTTTGCGTTTCCAATGAAAAATGTTCATTAGGGCTCAATTTGTAAGCCTTTACCGAGTTACTGCCTATGTCAATATCGCGAGCAAACGGCAATGGTAACCTCTCTCCCGGATACGAAGACTCATACATGTCGATTATCTTAACTTCCTCCATAAACGATGGTGAATTATCATTTACATCCAAAATGTCAATTTCTATTCTACGAAGGTCCCGTGGATGACTCAACATGGCCTCTAGGTTTAAAGAGCACTGTACCGTATTAGGACAAAGCTCCTCTCGGTCTATCCTCTCGTTAACATACAGAAATCCACTTTTTAAATCAGCCTGGAAATACAACATCTTGTAACCCGAATTGATTTCAAGATTCCTTGATTGCAATTGTTGAAGATTGAGGTTTAAATCTTTGGCGAGGTTCCCGACCACCGTTCCTTTGTCCACCTCTTCGGAAACAGAGTATGATATCTGAGCACCGGACCATTCACAGGAACAAAGCAGAACGCAGAGTACAATCCACACATGATCGCTTTGTTGCCAAGCAGCCATCGCCGAAATATCAAAAGAGACGAATCCTAGATCCACCAAACATGAGGAATATCCAAACGTATCTCAAGATCCAACCCTCCTCGCTACGACTCCATCCGACTGTTTCCTCTAAAGCCTCCAGACTGATGTCGTTGTTCCATCAGAGGAGGAGTCTCCCGCGTGTAGACGTTACCACGGTCTCCAGCGACACCACGTGTCTCATCAGAAAATATCCAAGCCACAAAGCTTTATATTAAAAGTGTCGCGCAACCCAATATGAACTAAATGTGGCAATTCACAATAAAACAATACCTGATAGTTTTATTTCGTTTGAAACACTTGCTTGACCGAATAGGCATATTTAGTAGTCTAACAAGGGGTCTCTAAAGAGGAAAATGTCTAATTATTATGCTAATTTGTACTCTGCATGGGTATACATTTCGAGGGCATATGTGTCTACCAGAAATGTAAGAACACATTTCCCTTTAAACCCTGATTTCTAAGGACAACACGTCAACTATAAACGAAATAAGGATATATTACTATCATGATGGTGAGGATGTTATTATTGGAATGATGATGCTGATAGTTATATAATAATATAATAATAATAATAATAATAATAATAATAACAATAATAATAATTATTATTATAATTATAACAATAGTAATAATAATTATTATTATTATTATATTTGTTTATTTTTTATATTATTATTTTAATATTATTACATCAAGAAATTGACTAAAAAAATACATTCCATAACACATCGCTAAATAGAGGAATAAAACATACAACAAACAATAACTACTTCACCGATGTGTAAGTCATTGAAAAGAAAAATAATATTCTCATATTCACATTAGGTGTATTAGTTTTGAACATTGATTCACTATTCCTCATTACGTTAAGCTGTATATATCTCCATATCCATGGATAGAAATGTCTCAGAAGAGTAACTGTTGAAAATGTTCAAGACCCCGAGAGAAGGGCTTCGGCCCCATGGACAGCGGTACCGCGGAAAGCCATGAGCGTCAAGGCGTCGGGTCACCGCCACAGACCACTTCAACTAACTGCCATTCAGGTCACGATTCACAGTACAAGCCTCCAACAGCCGATACATGAGAATAAGTATTTCCAAGAATTATACAATGCGAAATATGCCACTGAATAACAATTAATCATTTAAAGAAGAACATCTGATGAGACTGGGTGAGACTGCACACCTTCATGCTCGCATTGTTCCACATGTTCTGTCCATTCAATTGCTGCATCTGTAAACCGGTTTGCAATAATCAAACTATCTTGTTTGATTGTTGGAGGAGCGCAGGAAAAAAAGCCACTTTAGTGTCGTGTGGCACAACCAACTGCCACAGTCACGTTTACATTCTCGCAATTGGAGCTCCTCAACAATAACAACAATGATATTTTAAAAGATGTTCATATCTTACCTTTTCTTTATTTGGTAAAGTGCTGCTAAATGTCTCCCCTCCGTTTATACTGATCAGCTCTCCATCAACAGGCGGGAATTGAGCAGGAAACACTACTACGTCACTCTTCAGTGTTCTGAGCTGAAACACACGTCATACTGCTGAGTAGATTTAGAGTAAGACCAGCTCCCGTCAGGGTGGGTGGTGATCATTGGGGCGCTGTACCTGCTGAAACTGTTGTCTGTCCGGTGGCATTTGACTGCTATTAAACCGATGAGACTCAGTAGGAAGATCACTGACACCGACGCAATGGCGATCAGCAGATACAGGTTTAAAGCAGAGAAGCTGTCCTCCTTTAGCGGTCTGAACTGAGTCTGAATGTCTCCTGTGTTTTCAACCACAACCACATCAATAGACACAGTAGCTGTCAGGGAGGGCTCTCCGTTATCACACACCAACACCACCAACGGGTGAGTCTTCAGGTCATTGTCACTCATCCGTCTCTTAGTCCTGATCTCCCCGGTGCTGGTTCCCATCCGAAAGAGATTGGTTCCTTTGGGTTCCGAGATGTGATAAGAAAGCAGCGCATTGTAACCAGAGTCTGCGTCTACGGCCCTGATTTTAGCCACAAAGTATCCTGCTTCAGCAGAGTAGGGAATGTTCTCACTGTTAACGGAGCCGTGTTCAGAATAGGGGGCTAAGATCCCGGGACTGTTGTCATTCTCATCCAGGATGAATACATTGACTGTCACGTTGCTGCTCAGCGGGGGCACTCCAGAGTCTGTGGCCTGAACTTGAAACTGAAACGCTTTGAGCTCCTCATAGTTAAACGACTGAAGGCTTGTCATTTCCCCCGTGTGTGGATCAACATGAATCATCGATGACAACGGCAATGCATTCCTATTATTGTTTATAAATGAATAGCTTACGACGCCATTTTCACCCACGTCCGCGTCATCTGCAGATACTGATTTAATGGTCGCGCCTATCGGACTGTTTTCCTTCACATAAATGCGGACCGACGGCTCGGAGAAGCGCGGGGCGTTGTCGTTGACGTCAGAAACGTGAACGCTCACGACGCTGTGGCTGGACAGACGCGGGGTTCCTTCGTCGTTCGCTGTGATGGTGACGTTGTACCGAGACGCGCTCTCCCTGTCTAGTGGCCCGTCAACAACCAACGAGTAATAGTTTTTGTAGTTCGATTCCAATTTGAACGGCATATCACTCGTGATGTGACATTTGACCTCACCATTCCGTCCCCCGTCCTTGTCGAGGATGGACACCAGAGCAATCGCGGTGCCCACTTGGGCGTCCTCTCTGACGCGGTCTAGTAACGACGTCACTGTGATTTCGGGAGCGTTGTCGTTCACGTCTATTACCTCCACCAGCACTTTGCAATGAGCGGACATCGGCGGCTGGCCTCTGTCGCTGGCCTCGACGCGTATCTCAAAGGCCTTTTTGATTTCATAGTCAATGTTTCCCTTCACCGTAATAGCGCCCGAGTTGGGGTCGATCTGAAATATATCAAGCACATGGTCTTGGTCAGTGCTCCTAAGAGAAAAGGCGATCTCACCGTTGACGCCTTCGTCCGCATCGGTGGCGTTTACTGCAATCACGGTTGTCCCTGGGCGAGAGTTCTCCGCTATTTGAGTCTTATATAG
This sequence comes from Coryphaenoides rupestris, assembly GCA_002895965.2. Taxonomy (NCBI): domain Eukaryota; kingdom Metazoa; phylum Chordata; class Actinopteri; order Gadiformes; family Macrouridae; genus Coryphaenoides; species Coryphaenoides rupestris. The sequence continues at coordinate 121,567 of PIJE02001495.1, read as the reverse complement.
AGCTTTGCTGAATATTGGAAGATTGTCGTTATTATCTAAAACATTAATAATGATTCTCGAATTCCCAGTCTTTGGAGGGCTACCCCCATCCAGAGCAGTGAGTGTTAGGTTAATTAGAGCCTGCTTTTCTCTGTCCAAACCTTTTTGTAACACTAATTCAGCCGACCCTGCCCCTTCTGCATTATGCACCGCTAAAGTGAAATATTCATTTGGGCTTAATTTATACGTATTGACTCCGTTCTTCCCCACATCCCTGTCGGTCGCCTCAGACAAAGCAAACTTCACGCCTGGCAACGTGCTTTCTGCTATTTGTAAAATTTGAGATTTCTTTGAAAACAATGGCGCATTATCATTTGCATCTAAAATCTCTACTTCGATACGGAACAGCTTCAATGGGTTGTTTATGACGGCTTCTACACTCACTGTACATTTCGGTTCCTCGGCGCACAGCTCCTCTCTGTCTATTCTCTCATTGACATAGAGGACGCC